>VVHJ01052232.1:0-19442 GCA_015107715.1 Tylochromis polylepis
GTGAAAGAATGGGTCGCTCTCAGGAGCTCAGTGAATTCTAGCGTGGTACCGTGATAGTATGCAACCTGTGCAACAAGTCCAGTAGTGAAATTGTCTCGCTACTAAATAATCCACAGTCAACTGTGGTATTATAACAAAGTGGTAGTCATTGGGACCAACAGCAACTCAGACACAAAGTGGTAGGCCACATAAACCCACAGAGTGGATGTTGAGGGGCATAAAGCACAGAGGTTACCAACTTTCTGCCAAGTCAAACGCTACAGACCTCCAAACTTCATGTGGCCTTCAGATTAGTTCAAGAACAGTGCACAGAGGGCTTCATGGAATGGACCGAGCAGCTGCAGCCAAGCCTTACATCACCAAACACAATGCAAAGTGTCAGATGCAGTGGTGTAAAGCACGCCACCACTGGACTCTAGAGCAGTGGAGACATGTTCTCTGGAGTAATGAATCATGCTTTTCTGTCTGGCAGTCCGATGGATGAGTCTGGGTTTGGCGGTTGCCAGGAGACGTACCTGTCTGACTACATTGTGTCAAGTGTAAAGTTTGGTAGAGGGGGGATTATGGTGTGGGGTTGTTTTTCAGGAGTTGGGCTCGGCCCCATAGTAACACTGAAAAGAACTCTTAATGCTTCATAATACCAAGACATTTCGGACAATTTCATGCTCCCAACTTTGTGGGAACAGTTTGGAGATGGCCCCTTCCTGTTCCAACATGACTGCACACCAGTTCACAAAGCAAGGTCCATAAAGACATGGATGAGGGAGTTTGGTGAGGAAGAATTTGACTGGCCTGCACAGAGTCCTGACTTCAACCCAATAAAATACCTTTGGGGTAAATTAGAGCGGAGACTGTGAGCCAGGCCTTCTCATCCAACATCAGTGTCTGACCTCACAAATGTGCCTCTGGGAGAATGTCCAAAAATTCCCATAAACACTCCTAAAGCTTTTGGAAAACCTTCCCTGAAGGGTTGAAGCTGTTACAGCTGCAGTGGGTGGGCCGATATCATATTAGACACTATGGATTTTCATGTGCATGCTTGAGAAACAAACAGAAGTACACAAAATAGTCTAGACCTGGTGCAGTGATGCTGGAGAGCTTGGAGTGTCTTAATACTGCAGATATAAACTGTGAGTTCACCCCATAAAGGCAGCTAAATGTTATGACAATTTAAAAAAAAAAAGGACTGCACGTGTCACAGAGCATCATTTTAGATCATGTTGAATTCCAGATGCTTCCATAGTCTCCCCACAGGTAGCACTAATAGAGAGAGACACTCATTTATAATATCCACTTTTTATTTTAAACAAATTCTAACCCAGGAAGTCATTTCTCTTTAAGATTTTCTTCAGTTCAATTAGTCTACTGTCATTACAATGAAACTCACGAGCAGGCTCTCTTTTGTTTAACTACCTTACTTCTATGTGTTAGTGTCACACGGTCACGGCTGATGCCCTCATCACCTCTCGTTTGAATTATTGTAATTTTCTTTGGACTACCAAAAAAGAAAACTCCGTAATCGGCTCCAAATGGGACAGAACTCTGCAGCAAGAGTCCATCGCCTGCACTCAGTCTACTGACCACATTACATCTATTCTCATCAGCTTCACTGGATCCCGATTCCTCAACAAATCCAATACAGAATTCTGCTTCTCACTTCTCAGTGACTTTGCTCCCTGATATCTTTTAGACCTCCTTCACCCTTACACCTCCATCCTCCGCTCAGCTTCAGCTGCTCTCCTGTTTGCTCCTAACTTCAGATTTCAAGACCACTGCAGACTTCAGCCGTCAGCTGTGCTGCTCTTCGCCTTTGTAACTTATTATCACGTTCTCTTGTACACAGTTCAAATCACAGCTCAAAACTCATCTGTTTTCATCAGCATGTTGTCTATAACCCTCTTGTTTACGCTCATACTATTCCTGGATTTGAAATCTCTTTTAATATTGGTCTTCTTTTTAATTTTGTGTTGCACGGGGACCTTGAGTACTTTGAAAGGCACCAAAAAATAAAATATATTATTATTACTGCAAGCAACAAGTAACGTCTTTGCCAGTAAGACGGCTCTCAAACTGACCTCCGACTCTCAACACCGTTCTTGCTAGTTCAAAATTAAGACAAAAGTCCAAAAATGTGACCCTCTTTCTCCTTTTGCACTATTTACACAATACAAATCATCCTGTGGGTCAGATCTGAGACCTCTGAGCCTTATGTTTGACACTGCAGCTGCAGAATCTCACATAGCTGGACTCATCTGAGATTTTTCCTCTAATAGTAAGCATTCCTACCTTGATAATACCTTTAGATGACTGTTGTTTTGAGATGCTGCTATATAACTAAATCTGAGCTTCTGTGGCACTTCTTATTCTATATTAAAGCTGCTGTGATGCATCTGAGCAGCTCTCATCCTTGATGGCTCCGACACAGGCGACGCCAACATTCATGGGCCATTTTTCGGCTTTAAACCGGCCTCTCTAAACATGCAAACCCTAAGCGTGCTCCAGGTGATGAGCGCTCTGCAGTGACGGCGAGTCTCTCACCTCCCCGGCGCTGTGGCTGCGCTGGCGGCTCAGATGCTGGCGGTGGGCCAGCAGCCCGGTGGAGCGAGAACTCTGGAGGGGCAGCCGCGGGTCGATGAAGGTCGTGGAGCGACAGTTGTGATCCACGAAGAAAGGCTGAGGGTTGAGGCGCACATAAACTCATCAGAAAACATCACACGCAGCGCAGTGAAAGTGAAAACGGGCGTCATCGCGTGGCATACCTTCCCAGTGTGGTCGTGCTTCATCTCCCAGCCCCGGGGAAGCTCCAGCTGCTTGTTGGAGAACATGTTGAGGAAGGTGACGAGGTCGCGGTTGTGCTGGTAGCGCTCGAAGTAGTGAGTGTCTCGACGCACCTTGCTGATCATGTGCTTCAGGCAGGTGTTGCTCGTAAACATGCGGTAGGCACTCTGAGGTGAGGTCATCAGGAAGAGACAGGAGAACCAATGAGAGAAACAAGGGTGGGGTTATTTCAGTGGTATTATGTTATTTTCCTTTTTTAGCTGAGACATAATGGTAATCAGGGTTTTTCCTATGTGATTAGTGCAGTATCAGTACATCAGGTCTGAAAATAACTGTGTACATGAAGTTGAATGTGGAGTTTTCTAACAGCTCAAGCAGAAGTTATAAAGATCTTTATTTTATATATGAGGAAGAAGAAACTAAGTGAACACATCACGTGGAGCTAAAGGGGGCAGACTACAAGAGTCTCAACATCCCTACCCTACCGTCAGGTGACTGACAGAGGTCCCTTATGACCCCAGCCATATATGTCTATGTGCTGTTGTAATATTTGTAGTTTTTACAGATCCTGGCCCATTTCTTAAAATACTACACTTTGGTTTTATTGTGTTTTCCTCTTTCTAATCACTTCACTGTGATGTTTTGCAGAGAACTATGGCTAACTGACCGAGAACAGAGTGTGCGTAATGCCCAACACGACGATGAAAATATCTGAAATCTTCCACATCTCCACTCCAGATGTTTGCTCAGATTTAGTTTGAAGCATGGAAGTAAGAAAAGATGAAAAACAGCCTGATTCTGATGATCTCATTGTAATGTGTTGTTGATCACTTGTCACTGATGCTGGCATACATATACAGAAGAAAAGAAATTGATCTGTAACAAATAACAGGTGACGATGTAATCTGTCAACTACTAGCTTCTGAAACTAGGATAGTTAAGCAGAAACATGAGCCTAAACGGTTTGTGGTGACCTTGCGTATGTTAGATCTGTTCTACAGGCACGTTGAACTGACAGGGTTTGAATGCAGCACGGTGAAGAAGTCGGGGCTGCACAGGAACTTGGCGCTGGGCGACTGGAGCAGCAGGGAGAGACGCGAGCGGCCGCTGGAGTGTGCGACGCCGCTTTCTCGTCTGTATTCTGCAACAGAAACAACATCCAGTTAACGCCTGAGACACCAACCAAACCAACCACAGCAGCTTATGGCAGGAAAACATATTTTAACAGCACGTGCTGAGTTTAAAGGCAGTTAGTAATCACACGTCTACAATTCTGCATGAGTGATATGACAAAAAAAATGCTGCTATTCTCACATCTCTGCAAAATAACTAACAGTATGATGGCTTCCAGTAGTAGTTCTGAGGATGAATCATCTTCCAGAGGTGACTCATTTAATTGGACAATTGTCTCCTCGTAAAATGAGCACAGAGCTCTCGTCAACGAAACCTTTAATTAATGTATTTGTCTGTGAGAGGAACTAACCAGAAATGGAGTGTTGCATCAGTTCGCTTTCAGGCTCAGGAACCAGGTCGACAGAGCTTTCCTCTGACCGATCGCTGTTGGTGATGGTCCTCCTGATGCTCTGATATCTGTCATCAAACAGTGACTTTAGCTTTTCAGTGGCTCCCCAAACGAAGCAAAGACACTGAAGCATGCATAAGATGTCTCCTTCTGAAAGTCTGGGAACTTCTGTTTATTCAGATGTACATTAGCTCAAAAACAAAGAGATATCTGCAAGTCTCATCAACATATACGGATAGGTCTCTGAGAACACTGTTTTATTTAGACCCCACTTTCTAATTAAAGCTAACCTAACTGGACGGATGCTTCAGGTGGGGTCACCTGTTACCTCAAATCTAAAAAGACCAAAACAGTTGAGTGTCTGGAAAATATTTCTTCCACTAGGAAAACATGTTTCTGAAAACATCTGGATCTATTTTACTTTAGATCAACAACAAGTGATTAAAAACATCTGCAGTAGTTTCTAGAGGCAGAAATCTGAAGCTTGAGCACCCATTAAATATCCACAACGGTGTCCACATCCACCGATCACAAGAACTACAGTTACTTGGGGGGTAAACTGATTATCTAGATCCTGGTCCTCCAAAAGCTCACAGTCCTCGGAGAAAGTTCATGATTTCTCCTTTCAAAGCCCACCTGCGGTTCAGCTGCTCCATCTGCTGAATGGAGTTGGAGCGGGTCAGGCCCTGCGGGGCAGGAGGTCCGGTGGGCCGCTGCCACGTGGTGGTCCTGTTGACGTGGTCCACAAAGAAAATCCTCCCGTGGCTGTCGATCCGGGCCTCCCAGTCTGAGAGGCAGTTAAAAACAGAGATAAAGCAGGTGTTTAATGGCTTGAAGACATGCAACTGTTGAAAGTAACACACTTCAGGAATTTCATTTTTAATCTGAAATGAGGAAAATGGATAAATGTGTGTTTACGTCAGGAATCACTGCATCCATGGTGTCGTTCTGTGGTTGATTTGGGGTTTTAAAGTGTTTGTCAGGCTGACTCAGTGCAACGCATGTGAACAACAGATGTGGACGCGGGACGGTCGCGTGAATAGAAACACACACTGCCGCACACTGAACAGTACAGGGCATGCAGACACACACACTCACTGGGAGGCAGAGGCTCGTCCACACGTTGGTATCGGTGGATGTCGTGACGCACAGAAGGAAGTGAACGCACAGGATGTCCATTAACGTGAGCACCTGAGCACAGGAAACACACAGCACACAGAGGGAACTTTGTTTTAACTTGGGATGAAAATGTCATGGGTTGTAATGTCCAACAAAAACTGTGGTGACCGACTTTTTGAGATTTGTGTAAACGGGACTACCTTCTTCTCCTTCTGTTTCTGTGGTAACTTGTTCTGAATCCGCAGACCCCGCCTCTTCACATGGCTTTGCCTCGCCTTCCTGTTGTTCAGCCACGCCCCCTGCAGCCTGCAGGCTCAGCCTCCTCACGCTGATCTCTTCCACCTCCTGTTGCTCGCTGGTTGGTGGCGGCGGCGGTGCTTCAGCTTCAGCGACGGCAGCTTGCCCGCCCCCTTCATCATCTACAGCCTGATTGGTCGGCGGGGCGACGGAGTCTATGTCTCCCCCTGGATCTATGGCGGTCTCTGCTCCCTCCTCCGCTTCCTAGAAAATATAAGAGTTTAAAAAGATGGCAAAATAATCACAAAATCACTCAGTCACATATATACAGATATGAAAGGAGTCCACAGCCAGCTCATGGCATGAGGCAGAGCTGGCTCCGTAACCAGGGCAACAAAAGTTTGACTCCATGCAATTATGCGTCAGTGCGTAGGCGTCGCATCTCAAAAAGACACAATCATGGAAGATTTATGATAAAAATTCAGTGGGAAATGGAAACATATCACTGGTTCACAGACACTCATGGTCTGTTCCCAGAACATCTCTACAGGAACAAAACAAGACAAAAGGCCTCCATGAGCCCGTGTACAGTATTCATCCACCACCAGACAGTGAAAGCAGGGCGGCAGTGGTGCATTAGATCTCTGTCCTTTAATAAAAGAACCAGAACCACAAGAATCTGCTGTTTTGTTTGAGCACTGCGGGAAAACTATCAACACTCGGGCTGCATATTAAAAATGAAACAAATGGAGAAACTATTCTTCAGAGGATTTAACCACATTGGGATATTTTCACATCTGACAAATGTTCATAGTCTGATGTGCTTTTGTTAAGCCTCGAGATGATCGCGGTGTGGCTCTGACCAAGAAGCTGAGAATGAATGAATGAAATCAGAATTTACAAAATGATGATCATGATCATCATGTTGTATTCAGTAAGACGTGAAGCTAGAGACTAAGACCATGAACACTTTAAGAAAGTGTTTGCTGTGGTATAGTGCAAGCCAGCCAAAGGATCATCTTCCCATACGATTCTTTTTGAAAGCAGAGGAGTCGCCCCCTGCTGGACATTACAAAGAATTGTGGTTTAAGGCACTTGGTTAATTTTTCAGACCTTCAATGAACTTTATTTAGTAATTAATTAAATGTACAACAGACTTTCCACACTTACTAGTTGTCTACTTTAAGTGTTAAAAACTGCAGTTCCTTTAATGGCCACTGGAGGCTGGCTCCAAACGTGAGTCAGTCCTCATAGACTCCTGTGTTAAAATGTCAAATTTTACAGCAGAAATAAACACATTTAGAGTCTAATTAGAATCTAAATTTAGAGTTTAATTTTGCTCAGAGCCCATACAAGAGGACTGTGCTTTTAGTAAGTAAATTCGAGCAGTAGTTTCCTTAGTTGCACTACCAGATATGTCCATCTGTGGGCCGTATCCATCCAGTATATGGAAGCAGGACAGGAACCAAGCTTACTGGGGTTTCATCTAGATATGGACACTCCTGGCTGCTAAAAAGCTAGATGGCAATGACCACAAATATAACAGGAGAAAGAAAGTCTACACTTCCAATTGCAATTTAGATAATAAAGTCATCAGTAGTGTGAAAAGCTGAGTGAGTTTCTCATACACTTATAGCTAGTAATCTAACTTCTTTTGCTCCCTGATGGCAGATTTTAGGCAGTGACACTCTGTGTTTGTGTGTGTTCAACAATTCAACAAGAGCTGCTGGTGGTTGGAATGAATAACTTTTTATGCTTTAACATTTTTGCAGGAATAGTGCAAACAAAGGGGTAAATTTTGCTCCCATGAACGCACCACAGCGGTGGTCAGTGTGACTGGACAGCTGTCTGAAGATGAGAAGACCGTCTGAGGGGCTGTTGCCATTGAGCAGCTATCGACCTCTGATACGGGCTCCTCGCCAGCCATCCTTCCTTGTTCAGGAGCGTCTCCAGCTTCTGGCAAAGCGTCATGGGACGCAGCCTCTGTGAATGGAACCTCTTCCACTTCAAGGAAAACATCCTGCTCCAAAACGTCCTCTAAGTCCAGGCCAGCAACGGCCTCTGCGGCTGCCTCGGGAGGCGTGTCTTCTGCCTTAGCACCTCCACCCACTGGCCCCGCCTCCAACACAGAACCCCCCGGTCGCTCAGGCTCTTGCTGCCCCTCAGTGTCGTCTTCATCAGTACCGCGGGTATCAGGAGGCTCTCCGTTCATTAGCAGCGGCGACAGCGGTACCGGAGTGATGTCATTGGCTCCGGATCTTTCTTCGTCCTCGTCCGAATCAATGTGCAGCATGGCGCTCAGCCTTGTGTGTGTTGGGAAACTAGAGCGCAGTTTAGGTGAGGCGGCACCCAGGGGTCGTTCACCAGGTCCTTTAGGGGCCTCAATAGCATCCAGACTCTCACTGAATGACCCCTGGAGCATTTCATGACCTGCAACGCTTTCAGGTTCCACAAATCTGCCCTCTGCTCCGATGTAAGGCAGCTCCTTTTCCAGACAGGCTGCGGCGCCACCTTCCCCCATGCCCTGGGAGCCCTGGGAGCCCGTAGGAGAGGGGCCTGCTGAGACCAAGCCTGGAAGGTGATGGGGCAGGTCTTCATCATCAGAAGGAGTCCCTGGAGCTCCATTCAAGGATGAAACACCGATGATGGAGTCAGGAGAGGCACCTACAGCCGGCAGAACATGTTTGTGAAAACACATTCCAAGAAAATGTGAAGTCATGAATATTTAACCACAGCTGAGAGGCAGACTTACCATCCGGCCCTGTCGAGGTGAGCTCAACTTTGAACTGCAGCTGTCCACTAACGTGCTCAGTGGGCAAGCGTCGACACAGAGAGAAACTGACAGGCTGGACTCTGCACAGTTAAAGAAGCAAATAAGAGAGACCTGTGTGTCTTTTACTCTGCACACACAGCAAAAGCACACATGGAGGTCTGTTTATGTGTGTGTAACTCTATGAGTGAGCTCCTACTCGCCTGTGTCTGCATATTTTCCACCTACCCGGGTATTTTTTCAATGAGCCGCTGCACAGGGATCGTAAGCTGACCAAGGAAGCGCTTGATGATCGGTCGGCTCTTGGCAAACTTGTCCTTCACTTCGATGTAGAGGATGTCCGTCATCAAGGCCACGAATGTGTATTTCTGGAGAGAGGCAAAAGCATTGACATGCACAAAAAGAAAGCAGGAAACGCATCATGGGTTTGATGCTAGAAGTATTTCAAAAAGACAGAAAGTCTTGCTGTAGATTATGGGGTGCAAATGACCACAGAAAACTCAAGGCACTCTATCTTCAGGTTAAGCAATTAAAGCCAAAAACAGACCAACATGTCAGGCCCCAAATCTTCTTTAGGGTCCCACATACAGATAATCAGTCTGTATTAAATACCAATCCTGGATGACAGTCTATTAAAACCTGTGGCATAATACAGACCCATGTTTTAATATAAATACATTTGCATCTCTTTAATTAATGGCAGTATAAAGTAACATTCAAAGAAAGCTTGAAAAAGTATAAACGACGTCACCTCTCCGTGCCAGACGGGGTTGGTGGTGTTAGCAATAATAGCTGATCGGCGTTCCTGCCCGTGATGGCTGAAGACGGGGAACACGCTTCTCTTCCCTGGGTGGATAGACATCTTCAGGTACGGATCAGGATTAAAAAACATCCCCTTCTTCAGGCCAGTAGCACGCAGGTCTGCAACAAAACAGATGATGAGAGAGACAAATATCTAAGCAAAGGACTGAAATTCTCTCTCCTCTGCTGGTGCACGGCTTGACCTGCAGATGCATCATGGCTAACAAAGGCGAGTGGTTTGGGTGAGTGAGGTGGACATCTCATTCTTGTAAACTCATTAAACTAAACCTGATATCATCACTGGGAAACTGATAAAAACGTCAGACTCGGTACAGAAAAACCTTTCAATACCAAGGCCTCCGTGTTTACTCGAGTTTACTCTAGTGTTTCCCAAAAGGACTGTAAGACACAGATGAAGATAAGATGGATCACTCAGTTAAAATCCAAGCATCTGTTCTGGGATTTATGGTGTGGCTCTTCCAGATTTGGAAAGAGGCATTTAGCAAAACCGCTAAACTCACCCGTCAAAGTGAAGCTGATCAGTTTACGAGGATGTTCGACTCCGACCTGCTCGGCCAGCCCTTCCACCTGAGAGAGAAGAGACAACGTCACACTCTAGATGCTTAAACACAGCACATACTTTCCAAGGACCACACACACGCGCGCGCGCACACACACACACACACACGTTTGTCCTACTGAATTCACATGAATTTAAATCATAACTGTGATTGACTGAGGGAATAAATTATAACTGAACGCAGACAGCGAGGAGCCAAATCTCAACATTTATGTGGGATTGATTACGGTCATAGATGACCGAGTCATCAATTAACTGAAAAGTATGTAAAATGCCATATAAACCACTGCGAGGTTCCATTATTGAGACTGATGAATAACAGGATTTCTTAAGGCAGACTGTTAGCCAATGAAGGCAGTCCATTGTTTGATAGCTCAACTTGCAGAAACTTGAGATAAATGGCTTCAAAATCAGTCCTGCATACTGAAATATCCAAAAACTACCTGTATATGCTATTTTAAGACCCTGGAGAAGGTCCACGACTCCTGATTTAAATCTAGCTGATCTTCTTTTCAAAGTAGCCTCCTTGTGCATATCTGGACCACTTTCAGGCTTGCTGCTTGCTTTTGATCATTTCCTGGAAGTCCATTCTGACCACTTGCACCTGAGCATCTAGGATTCTCTCTGATGTGTCAAAACCATGAGTCTTCAACTTGGATTTCATTTAGAAACAGGAAGTGACAACCACGCCTGGCAAAGAAGGGTGGGTTTCCATCACTGCTGTCAAAAACACTCTCACAGACAATATCGCACTGACCCAACTTTCAAGTCTCCAACTCAGAGATCAAATGGTAGTTTGAGCATGAGAATCCACAATGTCCAAGCCCAAACATGATGCATCCAGTCAGGAAGGCCACAGGAATGCCATTCAGACCTGTTATAGAGGAGTCCTACTGTAACATCCTCCTGTAAAGAATCTTGACTTCGCCCAGCAGCTTCATCCCCTTACCCCAAATTCAAGCTGAGTTCAATTTTAACACAGAGGACGAAATTCAGCACACACAAGTACAACTGCGAAGAATGGGAGTCCCAGGAAAAGATTCACAAATAACAGAAACAGCTGGATGCAGTCCAGAGGTGTTCAAGGAGATGACCTTGAAGGGGAAATTAATTATATTTAAATCTGTTTTTTTTGTGGTTTTTTTATGGTTGGAACCATTACAATCACGATAATCATAACCAGCTATCCCCATCATACTCCAGACTTCACATGTATAAATGTCAGAGTGACAGATCAGCGCGATCCCTCCCTCACACACCAGGACTGCTGGGTTCTTCACAGTGATGCACGGGGTCGTGGCTCTCAGGGCTCCGCTCACTCCGTGGTAGTACTTGAAACAGATCTTTGTCTCGGCTGCAGAGGAAGTAGAAAAGAGTTACAGTCCTTTAAAATTGTCACATGCAAAGATCTTTAAAGCTCAGATGCACCTGGAGGTTCATTATAAATGTTCTGCTTTGAATTGGAGGTAATTTTTACACTCAGTGAGTTCTAAATCATCACTGGTGACCATTTAGACCTCATTTTAAATATTTTAAAGCATATTTCAGAAGAACTCAGGGATAAAGTGCAGAGATACTTTGCAATAACCAACTTACGCTCCATAAAGTAAGGCCCGGGCTCCAGCCTCCACACGATCTGACCCTTCTGGGTGCCATTCACCCCTCTGTTCTTACAGTCCCACACGTTGGATGGACTGGTTTCATCTGCAGGAGGGTAAATGTATTAGTTCACTCTTGGTTTAGATACATCCGGCTCTTGCAGCGTTTATTTTTAGACCAAAGAATGTGAGTTAAATCAAACAGCATGCTCTGCATTGTGCCGCTGCAGTGCAAAACTGTTCTGCCTTTCAGCGTGTTTATTCTGCGGACTATGTCTTCCGAAACACAAGTTTGCCTTTAATCAGTGAAATCCATTCCCAAAATAGCCTCCCTGTAACCTCCAACCAGAAGGACAAACTCCAAACTTCCTCTGTGTTAAAAAACAGGGAGGGGGAATTCCGCTGTACGTAGCACTTTTGCGCACAGATTAATGAAGCACCAAACTCAGCTGACTGGTGGAAGTGTGTGCGTGAGCAGGCCAGTGTGTCTGAAGGGGAGGCGAGGAGGGGAGGGCGGGTAGCTTATCATTGAATGTCTGCTTAGTCAAGGAAAGTGGTATCTCCTCTGGGGTATAAGACCCAGAGCAGGTAATGAAGTCCTGGCAGCCTTATGATCAATATGAAGTGACCTGACGCCCCACCAAGCACCAGCACCGTCTCCTCCACCCATACAGTTTTTCCAGCAAGGAAGGAAATGTCTGGGAAATGTAATCAGCTTATCCAGATGGGTTAAGTCATAGAGGTCAACAGAAATTAAACTGATCGCCTGGTACACAAGTTAAAACCATCACGAAGTCGACTCCTTTATAGGAGTAATTTCACGCTGTCCAGAATTTACTGCCGTCTGTTGTGCGGCAGGTTTGTCTGACCTTTCCAAAACCAAAGGCGCCCATTGTTTTTCAGAAGCTCATTATGCATCACTAACACAGTCCATCATGCTGATGAACAGCTCGCAGAGTTGGAGTTTTCCCTCAACGTCACTTTGTAATTATCTGGGGTAAAGAGACAGCGTTCATTATTTGCTTCAGTGAACAATGAAAAGGCAAATTTATGTCCGTGCCAGAGATCCCCGTGTTTAATGTGGTCAGAATATTTTTCAAAAACTACGTTAGAAACAAAAACTTAACTTGTGTTAGAAACAAAGTTCACCATGATGCAGAAGAGACTCACACACCTGACCCTGATGAATGTCCTCGCAGCCCCTCATTAGGAAATTTAATGCCTAAACCACGGAGCGCCAATTTGGAGTATTATATCCGCGCACCCAGATGAAGGTAACGCTCTGGCTTATTATGAGCTGCCGTGCAGCAGGTTAACATTATCATTAGGCAGTAATTTCACACTAACTTTGCTGCAAAAGGGTACTTGACTGTTGTATGGTGAGCAAAATTTGGCTTTGGAGGTAAAATATTCTGTATATTTGTACAGATTCTAACCTGGTGTATCTTAAAAGACGTGCAAGAGTGGGATACTTTTTAATGGTCACCTGTGTGTGCACCTGATGTGTGTGCTGGATCACGGTGCAATTTTAGATGTTTTTCATTCTTGCTTGAATGTACGAATGTAATATTTTATACTTACAGCTTATTATTAGCCCCCCCCCCACACACACCCATAAAGACACACATCAACAACCCCGACTTCAAGCTTTGCTTTTGTGCATTTTTTAATATTTGTGCTAAATGCCTAAGCGCCATTAGAAATACTCCATCTCCCATAAGCCCCACAACACCGTGTGCACAGCCAGTAAAAACAGCTTGAAAGAGGGGACTAAGAAGCTGAGATCACAGCAGTGTGTAAACACTCATGGTGGACAGCACACCAGTACACCAATTTTTTTTTTTTCAGAAATAAAAAAATAAGAATAAGAATCTGCTTTCAGTTACAGAGGAGCAGATCTCATTTGGATCTTTACTACGTGATCAAAACAGAGTGGACAGATCACCGATGTGCTGGTTTCACACTCTGACTCCTGTATTAGCTTTCACCATCGTGGACAGATCTGCGTGAGCCCGATAGCCTTCTTCAGCACTCAGGTCAACGGATTTCCTCCCTGTCAGATTCCTGTCTCTAAGCAGGATTAGCGGACATTATTGGAGACCACCCGGCTCGTGTATGCTTTGTGATGGTGTGTGTGTGTTATCGTACACCGAGGCAGAGCTGTGACACATTGACTCAGCCTCCAGGCCTGGTGTAAAGTCTCAACAGCTAATGTTTCAGTATTGACTCGCTGCTGGAAGCTCCCGCACGAGACTGCACCAGGCTATTGACAGGTCTCGATAACAAAACACCAGGATCAGCCGAAAAGCTTCGAGGACACGCAGGGTCAAGTCAGCTCTGAATGACGGCGAGCTGCCAAAGAGTTCAGCAAAACAGATTCAGGGGTAAAAATACACGTAAAAATTAAAGCGACTGAAAAAACAATTGTGTTTTGGCGTGTTTTTGTGCTGCTGATTCTGATCACATACATGGGAAGTGGGAAGAAGTGGGAAGAAATTCTCACTGCTGTGATAAAAGTTTGGAGAAATCTATGGTGGCCACTAAAAAAATTTTTTTTCTCAACCACAAGTCAAAATTTTAGGTTATTATCTCAAAATTTAGAGTTTAGGATTTAGGATTGAATTTCTGCAGAACAGACTTCAAAAAACATTTGAGGTAAGTGGGGTCTGTAACAGCCAACCTTGATAGCCAAGACCTCCTTTCTTTAGTGACTGTCAGAGTTACAGAGTGAATAGGAATGGATCTGACATATACGGCAATGCTACCACCTCTTCTATCCACCCTACCAGTTCTATATTGAGTATTAGCAGTACTTTTAACAATGAAAAGCAGAAAGCCAGGCTTGTTTTACTTTTAAAATCAGAGGGAGTAGGTTGTCTGATGAGCCATCGGGGCTGGCATCACCTAAAAACAGCTACAAAGACGAGCTGGGAAGAACACAGTGGATAAACAGGTCTGCTACCCCTTGCGTTAACACCAGGGGTGAATATAACCACCAGTGTTGAACTTATTAATATGCAAAACTTAAGTTTAGTTTAAGCTGCAATGACAGTGCCCTGAGATGGAGTCAAACACTATCGAACCACCAACCTTCCAGTCAGCGGATGACCTGCTCTACTGTCTGAGCACATACACCTCGCCTCTGCAAAGATATATCAGCATTATAACCAGCATCAACACTGATCTGAGAGATAAGCTGTCCCAGTCGTGTGTCATTTTCAGGTCATCCCATATAAGACTGATTAAATCTGAGAAAAGCTCCCATCTGACCCCCTCAGAATCAGCTGATTGCTTTTCTACAGTAATTTAGTATATTTAATAAAGCCAAGCAAAATTCTGCACTCCACTAGGGATAATTTTTCAGAGTTACAGAAATTGTATGCTTTTTTTTTTTCTCTCCAGGATTTTTCATCCCACCTAACTTCATAAGTACAGGAGATAAGTCCACATGACATTTTTCCATTTATGATCCATTTTACACACACAACAGAATTCACAATCTGAAGCTAAATCTGTTTGTTTTTTTTCAGCACATTTTTTACTTATAACCAGTTCTGAGCATCAGCATCGTGCGATCTATCATAGTTTGAATAAACTGCACCAGTTTAATGTCTCTGATGAGCAGAAAAAAATCACTGGTACCCTGGATGTTTGATCAGTTTTCTCATAATTTACTGGAGAAAACGTTAAAAATTTTCTAATATAGCCATACTGTAATACTTCTGAAGGTGGCTCTGAAATGGAGAAACAGCGCTGGTGTTCACACGTTCTGCGTAATAGTTTGGACAGTTTTTTTTTAATCACTGAAAGATCTGGATCACAGAGGATCTTGGGAATCAGTAGCTTTTACAGTAAAAAGCTGAAATTTTGCACTGATTCATCAAAAATGCTTAAGTTACAACACGAAACACATCAGCTGACTCTGAGGGGGTCAGGTGGGAGGCACTGACTGGTCTAAAGACTTGAGATTTGACACCAAATAAAGTTCCTCTACTTGCCATTGCATCATCTTACCGATGTGGTACAGTCCGATCCAGTCTGTAGCATCCACTTCCTCCTTGATGTCCCAGGATATGACAAGGTTCTGGCCACGGTTCAGCGTGTACTCCAGAGTGGACGCCGTCAGTGAGGACCGGCTCTGGGATGTCACCAGGTCAGTGTCACTGTTTGCCCGCGGAAGCCCGATGGGGCTGCTCACCACAGACACAGTATCTACAGCGGCCCCGCCCCTCTCCGCCAGAGTCCGCAGGTTCTCCGGGCTGAGGGTGTGCCGGAGATGGGGACTGCGCCTTCGTGGGGCCGACAGGTGTTCGCGGCCCCCAACGGACAGGTTGGGTGGATTGTGGGAACGGGTCCTGGGCGGCAGGACCGCTGTGGCGAGGGAAGGACGCATGTTGGCAACAAGTGAAAGCAGTTAATGAGTAGAGCCAAGAAGGAGAGGCAGAGATGAGCTTCTTATCGAGCCGGACGGTCACCGAAGCGATGACACATGTTTCTGATTTATCTGCCTCTTGTCTAGAAGTGATGTGTGGGTTCCTGATCCACAAAGGTTCCCGTTTTCATCCGTTTTCATCCCTTAATGAAGCCAAACAGTCGACCCCTTACTTAGTTCATGTTATCCAGTCGCATTAAGAACCTGAGGATGGAGAAAGAGAAGAAAGACAGACAGAAATCAGTGAGCTACAAAATTGCTCCGGCACAACAAAAGCAGTGATTGCACGGCGCAAACTGCAATCAACAAATGGCTGAACAAACATCCTTCACCGGAGCGGCTGTTTGCTGTCAAAGAAGCGGTCACAGACACAAGTAACCCAGCACCGCCATCGCAGTCCATCCTTCCTCCTCCAACACCACCATTCCTTTTACTTGTAGTAAGTTTAGTTTTCTTTCATTAATTTAATACACTATTTACTTCTTTGAATGATTAACGATGTGTACCGTGTGTTCGCTCTCTCTGCTAGAAACACTCCCACGAGGAGAAGAGCAGGCTGAAATGATCTCATTTGGAATGCATTATCTCTACGAGACCGCTGGAAAAGGAAATCTTTAAAACAACACACACACTCACTTACACACACACACACACACGTGTCTGCAACAGGGTTTCAGTCAGTGTAGGCTGCCTCAGTAAAAGAAAGGAAAGAGGAGACAGCCAGCTGTATCTGCCTCCCAGGAAGCTCTTCAATCAGCAGATGCCAGTTTGGGAAGTGTCTTGGGAGCGCTGTCAGAGTCTCAACCACAGCCATTTTGTTTTTAAAGGAAGGATGCCATGTGACTTCAGAGTCTAGCCAGGGGGAGGCTGGTTTCAGTTAGACTGAGAAGCATTAGCAGTAAATGTGTGTGTGTTTTTTAAGGGTAGAAAAGGTTTGGTAATATTTAGCTAATGCATGCCTGGCGCAGTCACTGGAAAATAATGTGGGCTACAGTCTCAGCTAAGCCTGATATCTGTGGTATTTGAAGTATGCCTCGAGAGCCGAGCTGCTGGTAACATTTTAAAACTGTCAGCACGCCTGCAGACATCAAAGTGGGTTGTCAGGCTAATGGCATTCAAAAACAAGAATCACTAGATGGTCCGAGCTTCATTTTATCTTATTAACCTCTTAAAGTCACTGCAGCCTGTTAGGGTTACAGGTAGGACTTCTCTTGTTTGGGACACTCATACAAAAACTGTGTCTATGAGATTTAACTTGAAAGGTAACACCCTCTGGCTTAAAATCAAAACCTAACTCCAGCTGCAGAAGGGCTGCAGTACCTGGTGGAGGTCGAAGGAATTAAACTGGGTGTCCAGAAGTAACTTAATCTGCCAACCAGGTCTAAAACTCACTGCTTGCCCTTCAATCTGGACCAAAAAATAAAAATGACCGTAAAGAGTTATTGAGAAAAATTAAATAAATCAATAAATGAATAAATATGCCATTAAATGCACTCAATGATTAAAATAAATGTAGGCTATTATTCTATAGTTTATAAAAAATGGTTGATAAATTGACATTTCAGTTCTTTACCTTGCAGTCTTAACTTCCACCCAAATTTACATGCATATTATTGGATAATCACCACGCTTTGATTTTGAAAGTTCAGTTAATAACTAATAATAATTAGCTAATAACTAGCTTGCAATGGTCCCATCTAACATTTTCCCTACTGGTTGAATCGCTGACCAGGCTGCTGTCATGGTGGTCTATGCAGCTGCTTGCCCGGCTCCACCATCTTAAAGGATCGCTCTAACCCGAACCACACCTAAGCTATTTGCTGCAGTCCAGCACAGTGAAGCTGGAGTTCATCTCAGTTACATATTTGTCACAAAGTTTACGGCATAAATTAAAGTACAAATAGCATTATCTAATTCTGTGTTGGTCTCATTTCACAGTGCACATGGATGCATTCACACATAAGCATGAGTAATACCCTTCACCTGATAGACAAATCATATCTGTGGTAAAAACTAGACGTGGGTGGATCGATCCAAATATCTGCTCTCCCTTACATAAGCTCCCACTATAGATTAAAAGTATCGCTATCAGCGGTATGTTTTCCTGTTAAATACCTGTTACCGTTTTGTTTTTTCCAGCTGGCATTGCCGCTGTGAAATCAGCTTTGCTCCATGTCAGCACTGGCTAGCATTAAATGCTAATGCTAGCATAATGTAACTGCGTTTATATTTATTAAATATGTAATATGTTAAATATGTTACACTTTAAATAAATGGTCTATCATCACTATGTCAGCGATTTAAAATGACTTTTAATAAAAGAGTTTATCTTTAAGCACTGGGATAATCATTTTGTTTTAGTGTATCGAGAATCACGCAATTCTACTTGTGTTTTGGTATTGTGATATCCCTAAATATTATGAAATATTATTTAATTGTTTGTTATACTGTTTAGTTAACTATGAAATCATCAGCAGTATGTTATTATAAAGTGTTACCTTTATTTTTGTATTTATTTAGTCTTTTTTATGTTTATCTGTAATCTTGGCACTTTCAGTCCTCTGTATAAGACCACAGAGAACAGTGTTTGAGTTTTTTTTCTCATCCCAATTATGTTGAAATATTCCTTAAACATTGATTTTAGTGTGTTTTTTCCAGCCATACGCTCTCTCCTTCCATCTTTCTTTGTTGACTAAAAGAATCAAATTGAAAGTGACACTGAGTCTTCACAGCGGGTATAAACCTCACACAGCTGCTATTATAAATGCTTCCTCTTATCAGTAATACCATCTTCCTTTCTTTCTTTCACTACATTCTCATTAGTGTTTCATTTCCACTCAGAGACCATGAGGTAAGCTGAAACTCTTGACCATGCAAAGCAGGAAATCAATCTGAAGGTGATTCATGCATGTCTCCGAAATAACCCAGCCCTGATGCTGAAATAAGATCTGTTGCATTTGTCATGAGGAAAGCCTGGACGTCCCTGACTCAACAAGATTACCGGGCCCAGACCTCGTACAGGGATTTATGGCAGAATAAAACCTTCATCACAGATGCAGGAATACGTAAATCCAGCTCACGTGCTCACATGGCCCAAGTCATATAGCAGGGGAGGGGGGTAACATCCATAAGCAAGCAGACGCTTCTTCAGTTAAAAAATAAATAGCTGTGAAGCTGCTGGGTGGTTATGTAAGCACTCCCGTAGTCCAATCGGCCCCCTCCTGCAGTGTTTGCCAGGCATTGTCTAACCCCGATGTTGAGCGGGAGACGCCGTGGCTGCTTGCTAAAACAGAGAGGATGAGGAGTGCGTGCAGCAGCTCCAAACAGCACAGAACAAACCATGACCTCAGGAGACAGCATTAAGTAATCTGGGCCCATTACAGTGCGTTTTTTCTTTGAAAAGACCCCTGCTTCCCATTATAATCCCGAAGCCTCGGCCCTGCACAGTTTGACCTGGATTAGCGATTGATTCTCAGGAAGGGGAATATAGATAAAGCCTTGCATGAGAACCCCAAAATGAAAGTGCTTTTCTCAGGGATGATAAATGTCTCAAATACCGTCATTTGAGCGCTGCTCTGTTATTATGCACCGAATACTTTGTACAG
>VVHJ01052233.1:0-13158 GCA_015107715.1 Tylochromis polylepis
ACGAATATAAGCAGATCTGGTGCAGTCGCACTTCATCACTTGGAGTCTACCGTTTCTATAGGTCAGTCTTCTAATGTCTAATTTTGGTTGGCCTGGGTGAATTGTAGCCTTGGTTTCCTGTACTCACTGATAGGAAGGGCAAACAGTGTGGTTTTCTGCTAATGTAGCCCATCTGCAATAAGGTCTGATGTGCTATGAGATTAGACACGCTCTCCTGCACACTTTGTCATGAGTGGTTTAGTGAGTTGCTGTTACCTTCCTGTCAGCTCAAAGCAGTCAGACCATTCTCCTCTGACCTCTGATGTCAAGAAGAGCTTTTCACTCAGAGAACTTTTACTCACTGGATATTTTCTCTTTTTAAGACAGTTCACTGTAAGCCCTTGAGATGGCTTTGGGAAAATCCTAGTAGAGCAGCAGTTTGGTACCAACATCCATGCCACATTCAAACTCAATTAAATCACCTTTCCTCCTGACTCTGATCCTCAGGTTGAACTTCAGCAGACCATCTTGACCATGCCTACCTGCTTAAATGCACAAAGTCACTGCCCATGCAATCAGCTGATGAGATATTGGAGTTAATGAGCAGTTGAACAGGCGTACCTAATGAAATGGCCAGCGAGTGTGTGACAGGATAAAGTAATAATAATAAAAATGATTATAACACCTCTGCTGTTATGTGCTGTTGTTGTGGAATGTTTTGTAGCTCTGGACAAAGAGATCAGTCAGCCTGTGGTTTGTTTTGTCAAACTGCAGCAGCAACAATAAAAGAAATAAGAGAAAACGAGAACTGAAGGAGAAAAAAGGAGGCTATGATTGAGGGGTGTGATGGCAGAGGTACGGGGGTGTTACTTACGGCTGATGGATGAGACTAAACTTGCTCATGTCACTTTCGCTCAGGTTCTGAAAGAACATCAGAGAAATCAACTGTTTAAAAAATGTGACAGGATGGGAGGAAAATAAGAGACTACAGAGATCACAGATCGCTGTGATTCCTTTCAGCAGAGATGATACGGCAAGGATGTCACCTTTACTGGAGGAGAAGAGACACGAATGCATTACCTCTTTAGAAACAAAAGATGGCAGCATCTCACTTAGGGCCTTTTTTGGAGGCACATGTTGTGCTCAAACCGCACTGTAGCTCAAAACGAAGACAAGGTTTAGCCACATTCAGACACACTAACACCTTAAAGTGCTTCTGTCTGAGTGCTGTTGGTAACATACTGCAGTAATTCCACAGGGAAGCTGTGGGCTGAGTGTCTTGCTTATGGGCTCAAATATCTATTAACACAGGAGTAACACATCTCTATTAACAGAGTGTTTGTATAGTAATTAATTCTAAGCAAAAAGTAGATAGAAAATAATTTTGAAATCAACATCAAATGAATGTTGGCTGTTTTCCGTTTTGCAAATGAAAGTCGTCGACCTTCAGGTTCGGCTCGCTCGTCTTAATACAAACAAATCACAACCATATTATCATATTACTCAATTTTCTAAATGATCCCACGTTTAAAAAAAAAGTTTAGCCAACTGCGTGCTGCATTGTATTACAATTTTTGGTCGTATTCATAATGTCTGTGTTGCAGTAAGGCGTTTGTGATTTGTAAATGAAAGGAAAATTATTACCATAAAATATGCAACAAATCCCGCTAAATTATGTATTCCCCTCTTCATTCATAATTCATTGCTCCAGGTCGTTACTTGCGCTGTCTCTCTTCCGTTTTAAATTTGCTGTAATGTAATGAGGATCCACAGCCACAACTGTTTGGGGAAAGTTGTGAATTTTAGTTTGTGAGGCGTCATGTGAATCGACGGAGGCGTGTCATAACAGGCTGTGATATAAAGCATCTTAATTTAACATAAGAATAATGTATAATATGTCCTTTATTCAATAAGTATGATGTGAAACCTGTGTAATGATGTGCTGTTAAGCTGATTAAACAGTAGCTGTTTATTTACAAGAGAAATTCCACGGGAGTGGAGTTAGTAATTCAGCTCACACTACCTTGATGCGTGTGTTTTGGTTGAACAAAAAGATGCATTACCTCTAGGACTAAACCCATAGCATAGCGGAAGCCCTTTAAGACAGAGTTTGGGATTTAATCATCTGTAAATTTGAGAGTGAGATCACTTAATATGAAAGACTTCACCTCCTTCAAAGTACTGAACCTTGCCCTCGCAGATACACCCTTGATCATCACACTGACTTACAGGAAGAAGAAGAAAACATCTGTATAAAATCAGACTTAGCCTTTTGACACCGAATGAAATATCAAATAGTCTGCCCCAGTGGATACTCAGGCACTGCTCACACAGTGAATTATTTATAGGAGTGTCTGTGTGTGTTCAAATGGGACACAACAGCTCTACAAGGTGCATCTGTTCCTTTTTTTCCTATAGGCCCGGAGTCCATGTTTTATTATTTTAAAAAACGCTCACGGTCACACTGCAATGCTTTACAAGCTTTTAGAACTTCCATCAGGCCTGTTAGTAAATGTGAATGGGGCATTTTTCTTTTCCCAGTCTTCTTTTAAACCATTTTTTTCATTGTCATAATGTGACATTTTTAATCTTGATGATAGTAGCATTAGCAAGATAAAGGCTAAATGTGAAATGACTTCCCTGTGCAGTTATTCATGCTGTTTATGTAATAAACCAAAGTGAGGAGTAAAGAGAAATTTTAGCTGTCATTTGTAGAAGTAGTTTATTTTTACACAGAGACAAGTATGTCACATGAACCAGGCAGCACACCACAGCATTTATAGTCTAACCTAGTTTGTAATGGCCCACCCCTCAAAATCAACACCATTCACAATCTATATAATAAATACACACATTAAAGAGGTGAAGGGGGCTAAAACTGCTAAAAAGGTGGAGAGCATGAGCAAGCATATCTGAGCATGTGTAAAGCAAACAAGCCGCGCAGGCCCAGCAAAAACCAACTCTAGTGCGGGTTTTTTCTAGTAAGATAAATGAGGGCATGTTATTTAAATGTGACTCAAAACTATTGATGGTAATAAGCACATTAAAATCACAGAATATGAAAAGTTTACATTGTGTCAGTGTGACATCTCAGTTTCACCCTAAACCAGGTGTGTAGACGGCCACTATTCTTGTTTCCGTTCATGAGTGGTTTGCTGTTGGAGTGGCAAACAGCAAGGGCAAGGGTCTGACGCACAGAACATTTGTTAATACTTCTTGTTGAAACGAGTTTCATTTCACGATAGAGAGAACAGCTTCGCAGCTACACGGCCACAAAATTACCCTCGGTTCTTTCACGGCAGCTGCACAAGGTCTCATGACTGTCATTAGGTGAGAGACTTTCCACATGTTCACAAATCTACACTGGGTGTAGACAAGCTAATTCTGGTTTAAGGTGTTTTTCCAGCTTTGTGGCTCTGTGACTTTGTTATGTTATCCATTACAAGGCAACTGTGTCAAAATTCAAATTAGATTCAGTGAGGCTAAAGAATTACTGCATATTACGCTGAGGATATATTATTGCAGAGTGCCACTGTAGATTTTTAATGCCAACGGCAAAGCAGAAATATACACTGCTTGCACATATACAAGTCACTTTATTAGGTACACCCTACAGCTGCTCTTTAACAGGTGGGAATGGGAGCTTCGCATAACAAACATGAAGCTGTGATACTGTCATGTCAGTATGGACTAAAATCTCTGAGAATTATGACACTTCTGAATGCAAAAGGCAATCCAACCCTGCACTAGCACCTAATAAAGTGGCAAGTAAATGTAGATGTACTATATGTGCTCCATGGGAAGCATCTGCAATGGAAGCATATGGGGTTCTTTTCAAGGGGCCTTTGTTTGTAATGTCAATGTGATACACAGAAACTGAAAGTGGTTTCCCCACATAGCCACCACACACGGGTGGCATTACAGAGATGGAAGCTGACAGTTCTTTTGATCTTCTGCTTCTACATATTGCTTTTAACCTGTCTACCTGTGTGAGCGAATGTGGCATCAAAAAGACAGAGATTACCTTTATCTACGCTGCGCTGACTGTCTGTCATTCCTCTCCATACTGTATTATACAGCCATCCACTGCTCAGACAGAATAAAACTGTTTTTCTTTTCTCACCTTTCATTCTTACCGCTAAATCGTGACCGCACATTGTGGGTGCAATGAGAATAAGATGCATTCGAGCCAGGAGCTGATGACGATGTTGTCATATGAAAGCAGTTGAGATCTGTGTTGCCTGCTTACACTTAAAATTTTTTTTTTTTAAATGGATTTTATGACCTTTGCTCCAGCCACTGTACATCACATGAATATGTAAAATAAGCCAAAGGCAATGCTCAGCAGAAGCACGCTCGCTGGATGACATTCAGATAACAAAGTACAGGCCCTGCTTCGCTTTTGGACACACGCTGAGCTCCTGATGAGTCAAAAATAACTTATTACAAATGTTTCTTCTTCTTTGCTGGATTTTAAAAACCTGTAGAAGAGGCAAGTAATGCCTTTAAAGATTCTCCTTTTATTAATAATTAGTTGTTTCAATGATGTCTCTGGAGCGTTAACAACACTCCAGTCATTTAAATTGCATACTGCGATGTCATAAAATCCTGCTTGTACATAGCTGTCTTCAAATGTGATTTTAGGTCAACACAGGCAAACACAACCCCTTCAAATAATACAGGCAAGTTGGTTTTTCAGAAGCACACTGATGATTCAACCACTGAATCATTAAAACGGTTGCTCGTGTAAAATAAAGGAAGTGACATTACACTGCCAGGGGCAATTTCAGGATCTTTGTCAAAAATAGAAGAGGAACTGGATAGTTACAATGAGCAGCGTCACTCGTAGTGGAGAAAGTAAAGAGCACCATCTGTTGGATTTCGTCAACTGAAAATCCAAGCAAAACCTTTCTCAAAGAGACAAATGTCTTTACAGTAGTGACTTTTTTCATATATTTTCCAAATAAATGTATCTATGGTTATTCTGTCAAACGCAGACAAGGGGATAACTTTATCTGTAAATTTTCTGTAAGAATGCTCATAAACACCAGCGAACATGTAGTGTCATAACTCTTCCGTAACTTTCCAGATCTGAAAAGTGAAGCTTCTGCATTCTTTATAATTACCAGTAGGGGGCAACCTCTCTTGTTGTATGAAGAAGACTGGTTGTAGGAAAATGATCCTGACTGGATTGTAGTATAAATTGTGAGTTTGAAATCTTCTCAATTACAACATGGTCATTATGGCTACTTGTAGAGTCAATAAGCACAATAATGCTTCAGGGTTGGCCTACCTTGTGACTGACCAGTGTATAAGAGTGCCCAGATTTTTCAGTCAAGGTCCTTGCTCATCACATCCCTTTTCACTGTGACAGCCAACATGCTTAAAGCCTTCACAAACTAGCAGGTGTCCGTTTTTTATATACAGTCTATTGGTCTGGCAGAGCAGTGCCTAACATCAGCTTGCTAACATATTCCCAGTAACAATGCTAACAAGCTGATAATGATGGGTGCATTTGATTGGAGGAACAACCAGAAGGTAATCAAAGCACAAATATCTGTACTATAGAGTATAAAATAGCAGATTATAATATAAAGTATTATATACAGTCTATGATTTCTACAAATTGCTTACATGTGCTACACAATAGTTAAAAATGCCAACTTGCTTGTGGAGCAAATTATGAAGTCAAGAGCTCAACAAAGCCCTCTATTGACACAGAATATTTGCTGCAAATTTCATGCCCGTGCACCCAGTTGTTGGTGAGTTACTTTGCTCTGAACCACAAATGTCAACCTCCTCCTGTGCCACTGGTGCAAAAGTTAGAGGACCACAAAAGTCAGCATGATTCAGCCTCTGAGGATGCCGAACAGCAGAAGGAAATTTCATCCAAAAGCAATCCATCAAGAAGTCTGTTGGGTATTTTAGTTTATAGATCAAAATCCTTTGCCTTTTCTTGAGCCACAGTAAAAATACTGTCTAAAAAAAAATCATCAATAATCAACTGGACCAAAAAAAGAAAAAGTCCACCCAGCTTAAAAGTTTGACTGGCGAATGTCTGTCAGACACCGCAACCTTGAAGCTAGTTAAACTAAAAAGCTGTGCAGCCATTCAATAAAAGCATGGGTTTACTTAAGCGTGCACTGGCTGGATCCGTAGCTAAGGAGATCTATCAATCGATACACATACTGTATGTATATGTATATTAATGTGCACATCAAAGCCTCTGCTCTGAAATATTAATCAATTTGACTGATAAAAATCCACATCTTTTTTTTTTCTTTTTTTTGGAGGGCGGAGGGGGCTGATATGCAGGCCGAACACTTCAATGATGCAATATCCCACCTAAAGTGGAGTTAGCTCAGGGTCATTGAATAATAAATAGGTGACTCTAAATAAATAAATAGGTTATAAATATAAATATAGGTTATAATATAAATATAAATATAGGTTATAAATAAAGGTTATAAATAAATAGGTTGCTCTAATTTAGAGCGTGGCAAGAAGTGTGCATAAGCGTCCACTTAAAAGATGCATATGAGTGAAAGCTTCTTCAGGCTTGCCAGTGTGTGGGAGGTTTTTACTGAAGTATTATAAAGATCCCCAAAACACTAAATATTAGGGAGTTATAAACCCTCACTTCAGTTATTTGCTGCATAAAATCCTCTTTAAACAGCGTTCCCCCTCATGACTGAAGCAGATTTAGAGATACTTACTTAAGTAAGTGGGGATTACAGCTTTATTAGCCATGAGACTCATTTCACACTCCTTACTCTCTCCCGAACAGGGGCACTCAGCTGCGCTCATTTTGGCAGCCTGCTTCTCGGTAACTACGAGAAAGGCCTCAGAGATTCTACACGCGGTGTTGATGATGGAGACAGAGCAGGCAGGGCGAAACCGAAGCAGAAGTTACAACAGATACACAGACTTCCACATTAGCAGGGCCACAGTTTACACAAAGAGCAAGTGTGGGAAGTAATGCAACTGGCTTTAGTCATGTTTCGTATCCTGTGAACTCTCCTGTTTTTCAACTTCAAACGTGCTTTCAGATTCACAGTAAAAGTGTGTTCGTCAGTCAAGTCAAGCAGTAACATTTTTAACAGGAAAACCATAAAAAAATGTCTGCCAGAGTAACAGAAAGAGTGACAGTTTTACAAATAAGCCAACCTCATCTGATTTTTTTTTGTGTGTGTCTGTGTGTTTTCTAGCAAAATGGCATAAACAGCTCGAGGAAATGTAATTATTCTGCTGCTGTTAATGTCACAATCACAATAACAACAACTGCTCGCGAGGATTTGACCATTTTAATTAGAATAACAAACTGAACACAACTGCAACCCTGATATGATCCTGGGTGGATTAGTAGATTATGTAACTGTGTGGGAGAAAGAGCAATTTCTGGATTATTCAGGTACAAATGAGGAAAGACTCACCAGAAATCTCTGTCCATTAATTTTCAGTCTGTTTATGGTGACGGCACATTCTTGCATATTATTCTGAGGAGAGCGAACATATTGATTCACTTTTTAAAATTTTTATTACTAATTACACACACTTGTTAAAACAACAAAACATTTAACTTGCAGTCATCCAGTGCCCTGGTCTTACTTTAACACTTGAGCTGTGTATGTGCATTAACATTAACATTATACACGACCCTCAGAATAAACTGGTGAATTTTTAAATGACGACAAAACACGAGCATCTCTCCTATTTCTCGTCGACTCACCTTACACAGTAAGAAGGCTACTTTTGCCTGGTCCCACCCCTCGCACTCCTCTCTGGACGGCAGGTTCATTTCTGTCTCCACAGGGAACCTCTGAGTACAAGTGTGCTTTTGGAAGTACAGTAATAGACTGACCCGTCACGCACCGCGGCTCTAGCACGGCTTCAGCAGGGAGAAGTACACACAGGGAGGTCACCTCATTAAAACCAACACACGTTTCCCGTCTCTCTTTCTCTCTCTCCTTCACCCATAAGTGGTGTGGCAATTCATGTTTTCTTAAAATCTTAAAATTGTCCCATAGAATACAATGAGCCTTTAACAAATAGGGAAGAGGGGACTTCCTCGTTCTATAGAAATACTTCTGAAACACAAGTTTCATAACAGCAGGACTTAATTTTTTGCACCCTATCTCATGCCTGCTTCATTTGAAGTAAAACAAAGCATGTAATCTACTCTGCATTTATTTTGATTTCAGGGGGTTCACTCATGAGACTCTTTAGGTTGCCATATATAGAGTGCGTTCCTTCATTCAGCTTTTTTTTTTAAACTTTGATTGGGTTAAGTTAACCTAATTAAGTTTTTTTGTTTTACAAAGAATGCCAAGAGCCCTTGGGAAAAAAAATAATACTTTCAGGTCAGACACCACTACTTGCCATTCTACCAATGCCATTTGCCTAGAGTGCAGTTACTCTTGCAATGCAAAGTGATATTAGATGAGAATATGGACAGAACAAGTGGTGGAATGTAACTTAATAGAGCCTGCTGCCAATATTTGCTATTTGTATTATACACTGTATTGCCAAATTTGTTCATCTGCCTTCACACGCATATGAACTTCAGTGACATCCTATTTTTAATCCACGGGGTTTAATATGATGTCTGCCCACCCTTTGCAGCTATAACAGCTAACCACCAAACCCAGACTCGTCCTTCAGATTGCCAGATGGAGATGTGTGATTCATCACTTCAGAGAACATGTCTCCACTGCTCTATAGTCCAGTGGTGGCGTTCTTTGCGCCACTGCATCTGACGCTTTGCATTGGGCTTGGTGATGTAAGGCTTAGATGCAGCTGCTCAGCCATCGAAATCCATTCCAGGAAGCTCCATACGCACTGTTCTCAAGTCTTTAAATGCTTGAGCTTATAAAGTAACGTTGAAAAATTCTGGTAAACTTACTATACTGTCTTCTTGGCAGAAAGAATGAACAAACAAAGTTAAAAATTAGTTTCAAGCTAAATGGAGCATGTATCCCATCCTGCCTTGCACCAAGGGCTCAGAGTGGTAGTGTAATGTTGTGGGGAATATTTTCTTGGTACACTTTGGACCCTTTAGTATCAACTGAGCATCGTTCAAAGGCCACAGCCTACCTGAGTATTATTGCTTACCACGTCCATGCCTTTATAGCTACAGTGTACGCATGTTCTGATGGTTCTGATAATGCACATGTCACAAAGTGCATCATCCCAAACTGGTATCTTGAAACTATAAAGTATAAGTTGCCCACCTATACAAATTGTCTTATCTATCTATCTATCTATCTATCTATCTATCTATCTATCTATCTATCTATCTATCTATCTATCTATCTATCTATCTATCTATCTGCTGAAGTCTGGCTACTTTTTTATTGTATTTCTTTTGATTCCAGTATTGTACAAGCAAGTAAGTGAAATTCCTTTGAGCACAGCATGTGTGTTTTTTTTTTTAAATATTTGTGCGCTTGTAATGGCTTATTATAGTCTAACGAGTTTAAAACCCCAACACAACTCTTAAAATTGCATTTATTTTAAAACATACACAACATAAATGTCATTATTTTCATCTTCAAATTTGTAGTGAAGGGCCTCAGGGAATAAATAAAATAAAATAAAATAAAAAATCAAGATATGACTGTCTCTTTGTCCTAAACGGAACTGAATATGCACGATAATTGTAATTATCAGACAATTTTCTCTTGCACCCACGGAGCTACTCAAGTAAGGTGGAAGAGAAATTGGATTCATTGCTCGAGCAATGATTGCTGCTGGCAGTGTGAGAGCCATTTGTCTTAGTGATGTTAGAATTTCATCGGTCTCACGTTTGGATGGGGGCCAGCACCCTCATATACAACTGACTGATTGGGATAGCGGATGGGTGGGGGTAAACAGTCAAACAATTAGTGGCGTCTGCCCTGTGACACCCGTTAACCCCCAGAACTCCATGGTAATGAGATCTGTGTAATAATTTCTGTGTAGCAGACAGAAACAAGGTGTGCTTATTAAAGTGACGAAATGAACAGAGGCTGTGGTAATTAGATGTAGAATAAAGGCCTGTAATGATTTCATCACCCTCGCCTAAATCAACAAATCATTGCTGTTTGGTCTACTGAAGCAGATCCATTATTGCAGATAATTACAGCAAAGACCCACTGAAACCTTTTCTTTTACATTCCTGACCGCCGTAGCACAGGAATCATAACAACGGGAGACAATGGCTCATGCTGTAATTACCTCTTTGGAAACAAAAGGAATAGATGAATTCAGCTGATTAAATCTGTTTTCAGTCTGCATTTCTGTCCGATTCATATGCAGCCGTATTCCCCAGATAAATGCTCCTAATCATCAACGCCTTGGATATACAGTACCTGTATGTGTGTAAAGGCCGTGCACGAGCTTGTGGGCTCTCAGGGGAAATGCCCACAAAGGCTCTCATTTTTAGGCAGTAAGCTAATTAAAGCGGCAGAGCAGATGGTACAGGCTTGGTCCGGACATAATGAGACGGTGAGGGGCGAGACGAACTGGACATGGCAGGACAGCTGTGAGGGGTTTGTGAGGTGACCAGAATTCAGGCATCTCTCAGGAGTGAGAGGCCTCGCTGGCATTCGAGAGGATCAGAATTTAAAGTCCATGAAAACTTTATGAGCAGCTTTTTAAGAACAAGAAGCAGCCACTGGATCAGTAATTGTTTACTTCCTCCAAGCGTCTGTTTGTTGAAAAAATTTCACTGGAAATGAGTAATACCATGTCAGTGCAGTGTTTTTTTTTTTTAATATATTGTTTTTCTCTTTCTCACACCCTCAATCATTCGATCTTGGCAGGTGGTTTTTGGTAAACACCAAATCCTCAACACCTGTTGTCAGAGGCTTTTCCTGTCTGCCAGCTCTCACCAACTCTGCTCCCAAATTTAAAAAAAAAAGAGAGAGAGAGAGCGAGAGCGCCACAAGTGAAAAAACAACTGCGCCATTACCAAAGTAAGTTTGGTTTTTTTTTCCTGGATGGAAGTTAAGTGGCGGACGACAATACTGACACGAACTCACAAAAGCGGCGATTCCTAGAGGTGTAGAGCTACTTTGGAGAGCTCATCTCAGAGGAGATGTTCCACACTCCTATTGTGCCTCGTGCGAGGAAGAGGTCAAGGCCGGCCGAAGCAAGTGCTCCCAGGCGTGAAGAGGTGAAGTTTGAGGATGTCAGGCTGTACCTGGTGGAGAGGAAAATGGGCCGCAGCAGGAGAAGCTTTCTGACCGAGCTGGCCAGGTCAAAGGGCTTTATTGTGGAAGACGTCCTCAGGTTTGGGAACAAAAAAAAAAAAAGCGTGCCATTTGTCATTCACAGACTTAGCAGGGCTTGCCACCTAAAAGCTTTTCTCAATGTGAAGCTGAAAAGAGCTACAATGTAAGGGGAGGAGGGGGGTGGGTACACCTTTATTTTCTTCTCTTTGTATTTCCTTGAAGCGAACAGAGGGGTTTGACCTGGAGGTTGACTTTCGAGGCCTCTAGTTTAACCCTAAAAGCATTCAAAAGAAGCATTGCTGTATTTATGACTCCAAAATGAAGTAATTTCCATGCCTACAAAAAGTTTTACTATAGTCTGAAGAACAATTAAAATTGCACCCAATAATTGCCTGTGCACAGAATTTTTGACTGATCGGAGTGGGATAAACATGCCAGGACTTCTACACTGAGACATCCAAAGTTACTTTTTGGCACTTTCCTGCAAACTTCTTTTTTCTTAGAAGCTATGGCCCAATTAGTTAAATAGAGAGCGACTATTGTCTCATGAATAGTTAATTAAGAAGGGTTAGGGCATCCATCCTGCCTCCTCTTCACCTTAGTGGATTTCCCCCCCTGAGCCATTACTCACAGCTCCACACATAAATACGTTAAAAGCAGGGGGAAGAAATTGGCTAAACCAGCTGTAGCTTGTTGGCAGCCAGAGAACTACAAACAATAGAAGAAAGGTAACAGAGCACACGCAAACTTTTTAATGAGTTTGGTGAAAGTTGTTTTTTTTTTTTGTTAAGTCTCACTTAAGAAGAGATGTTCTGTGAGCTTGTTCCTTGGGATGATGATTCATCTATTGCACGGTAATTACAGACGCTGTGTGCCTCCGTCGTTTTTTCTGCCTCTAATTGAAAGTATCTTTTTAAAGTCCCAAACTGTGAGCACAGCAGAAGTCCTCCGCTTGACACCAGAGATGCTTTAGAGTCAGGCTTTTTTGTTAATTCAACCTCCCTTTATTTAGAAGTCGACTTTGTTTTCAGTGCTGGGCATTAAGCTCAGAGTTTGAGCTCCTCTGGTGAGCAGGTGTTTTTGTTTGTATTTTTCATTGCTTTGCTTTCATGTAAAGTGAGGGCAATTTCTTTTTCTAAGTTAACATTAGCTTAAGGTTGAAAAATGGTTGAGCATATGATGTAGGGTGTGTGTACAGGGTTTAGGCAAAGGGTCCCCATGAGTATGCTATAACCAGTGTAAGAGCCTGTGTGTGTTTGTGTGTGAGACAGAGAGAGAGTGTTTAAATGCGTGTCTAAGTGGGCCTGCCAGCCGTGCACCAGCTTGGCCATGGCAGCATTCCCAGAAACACAGCTTGAGCGCTCCTACGGTTACACTTGGCTTGATACAATTGTTTGAAACCAACGACAGGAAGTAGAGCGTGCCCGCCTCAAACTGACATTAATTCTGCAAGGCGACAAAACTGCTATCAGCTGCAGTTTGATAGCAACACCTCACGTGCCTAGTCTTACACACGTTATAGGCAGACTGCCTCCAGCATATGGTCAGATGCACTGCCTGCTTTCCTCCGAGCATAAAGGAACACGCTCGTACACGCACACACACAAGCACACGTACACAGAAGTTTCCTCTTTGTATGAATTTCAAGGCCCGTTCGCATGTACATGGATCAAAATATCAACATGTTTGTCCTGGGTGACTGATGAGCTGCATTACATGCTTTTTTGCAAATGGGAGTAACACACACACACACACACACACACACACGTACTTACCCCATAAGTTTATGTCATAGCCACCATTTTTCAAACGCTTTGTTTTCTGAGGAATGATGTTTTATCCTTGAATTTGTCACAGCAGTTAGATATGATGTTGAATATGACTGCACTCATGAGCTTTTGGTGCAGCTGCTGTAAAATAAAAATCAGTGGCAGAGAATGAAAAACATTTAGTTCAGTATCTCTCT
>VVHJ01052234.1:0-24479 GCA_015107715.1 Tylochromis polylepis
TGGAAAAGTAAAAATAAAAAAAAAAAAATATATATAATATAATATAATATAATATAATATAATATAATATAATATAATATAATATAATATAATATAATATAATATAATATGGAGCTGAAATCCTGATTAACTGTTATCTGATTAGCAAATGATCATTTTTCTTTTATCAAAAAGGCAAAAAACAAACAAACAGTGGCTTCAGCTTCTCAAATGTGATGTAGCCCTTCTTTTCCTGCCTTAGTTGACTGTATGAGAAACGTCTGTTCTCCTGACTGTTGATCGGAAAGGTTTTTTAAGGCTCTCGACTGGCCTTTGAGGGTGTGATGTCAAATAGAAACACAATTAGTCTGCATATAGAAAAGCCAAAAAGTCCTTGTGATTTCTATCTATTTGATCAACAAACATTTAAATGTTTAAGTAAATGAAACCCCAATTAACAACTGCCTTTCTCTCTGAGATGCAGAATGTGCCGCCAGTGACTTCAGCTATTTCAGCCAAAATGCCTCTTTGGGATTTCACCTTTAATTGATGTCATACAAATCCATGAGTAGAAACTGAAACGGAGAGTTTAGAGCAGACTACAACCTGGATCACAGGGATTACTCATGTATATCCTCAAACAGTTGTTTTCATGATATATGAACTGTTGATACGAGGCAGGATGGAGCCATGCTTTCATGTTGTTTACGCCATATTCTGACCCTACCATCTGAATCTTCAGCATAAATTGAGACTTATTAGACAGGTAACACTTTTCCAATCTTCTGTTGTCCAATTTTGGTGATCCCATGTAAACTGTATTCTCAGTTTCCTGTTCTTCACTTTAGCCCATCTGCTTCAAGGTTTGATGTATTCTGTGTTCAGAGATGCTCTTCTGCATTTCTTGGTTGATAACAAGTTGTTATTTGAGTTGCTGCTGCCTTCCTATCCGCTCAAAGCAGTTCTCCTCTGTCCTCTGATATCAACAAGGCATTTTTACCCAAAGAACTGCTGCTCACTGGATATTTTCTCCTTTTTTGAACCATTATCTGTAAACCCTAGAGATGATTGTGCCGGAAAATCTCATCAGAGCAGGTAAAGTTTTGTTTAGTCTCCTATTGTCAGGACAGGAGTGGCATCCACTGTAGGTAGGTAGATATTAAGGTCTCACATGTACAAACATATAGGAATGTAACTGATGTAACTGGTAAATAAACTGGTTCTTTTAGAGTGCTTTTCTACTCTGAGCATTCAAAACACTTATACAACATGCCTCATTCACCCACTGACACAGGACTTTTTTCTGTGCTTAAGTGCTTTCCACCATCCTTTCTCTCAAAGCAGCTGCATGTACCACATACCTACATAACAGAGTTATTTTCACATTTTCTACAAAACCTGATGATATTTGTCTCATCTGCAGGTTAATAGAGGGGGCTATTTTGGGGAAAAACATTTTCCCTCTTTCTACGCAGCAGAAAACCCTCTGTGGCATATCGTCACTGGTCTGCGCAGCTTCATTATTCCACTAAGGAAGACTCAGAAGAGAAGAGACTGTCATATGGTGGGGTATAAAGACGGAAGGTTATATAATGGGGGGATTAATATTCCAGAAAATAGCGAGTCACCACAAGGAGAAGGAGATCAGCGAGATCAAGAACGAGATCTCTTCCACCCACGGATAAAAACCCTGCTGCCTCTGAACTTCCTCTGTTCTCCCTGTCACAAGTTTAATTGGCAGCAGCATGATCGTGAGCTCCATATCTGGATTCTCCAAACATCAGCTTTTTACACGAGGCAGTGTGGAGACAAACCCCCCACGCAGACAACGCACACAGCTTTGATGCTTTTTATCTACACTACCCTGGCAGTAACAATGGCGTAACCAGAGCCTGGCAGAGATTAGTCTGCTCGAACTTTTGACACTGATCCTTGCTTAATTCGGTAGATGCGAGGATGATCTATGGTTTGTTTTCTTCCCATGATGACTAAGAGTAATATGTGCAATATGACAGTAAAAAGGAAGAGAGGTTATGCTGTGTAGTTTAACAGTAGAAAAAGCAGAGGGAAAAGGCCCCAGTTCTGTAAAAAAGAATGATTTGTTTTATCTTCGACTCCTTCGACAACTCCTCTTCTGTCTGACTTACATGAATTTAACTCCAGCACGTCTCATATCTTAACAGACCTGATCTCACCAGTAAGTCAGTCTTTTTTCTTCCTCCCACACAGCCGCCGCTGCTGGCAGTGGGAGGGGCAGTGAGGGTCTGTTGATGTCATTCAGAAACACATCCCTATACCAGCAAGGACACAGTATGGAGTTGCATTAGCTTGATCCTAATATTTGCTCATGAGGGATCTATAAATTAAATCAGATTTTCTTTCTTTCTTTTATTTACATTTTTTGGTATTTAAAGAATAGAACGCATCAGTCCTGGCTAATTTCATTAGTGTGCAGTGAACCCTGAAGAACACCGTCTTACTGAGACGTTTCAACCCGACTTACATCACAGCTCCATTCACGCACTCGACTACCTCTGAGCTTTCTCACACCGAGGAAGTGCACACTCACACTGCTATTCTCAAAAGAGCAGGATGCAACCTTGAAGTTGTTCCATAGCTTTCAATAAAAGAAAAAAAAAGCGTTTCTTTTCAGTGAGAAATCTGTTGCTGCATAGAAAGTTGAATAGCTGTTGGTGACAGCTTCATTGCTGGCGTCAGTGGAGGACAATAACGGGCGAAGGACGGTGACTACTGATGTCAGAGGCGGATGTGTGACAAGCGGCACACAATGAAGGCCAGAGAGTGGCGAATCTTCAAGCGTTACCTCGTACAGCGGAGAGCAGATTCCATCGATCCATTCTAGCTGAAGCCCTGGCAACTCATCCTTCCTGTTTCGGTCAAAAATGGCCTGAAAAACAAAAGACAGAATTTATTTACATCTATATCAGTCACATTGGACAGTCAACAATTACAAGTTAGCCTCATGGTCCCTAAAGTGCTGCCGTTCCTGCTTTTGCTAAAGAAAATTCTCATTCAGCTCTCAAGACAGCTAACTTTATTTTCTATTCCCCCTCATTCTCCTGCAGCCAGAATTTAAGAGCCTCCACCGAGGCTGTGCTTCAGAGATAGTTACTGGGATATGACTTAGAAGTTAATATTTAATTTCCAACACCCACACACAGAGCGGTAAAGGTTTGACACAAGCAGCAGATCTGAGGCTACTGAATTAGTTATTTCAGAGAGGAGGCAATGTGGCCTGGCTCGATTAGTCAACAGCCATTAATTGCACGTGGAAAGCTGTCTGTTTTCCCCTTTTAAGGACTCCCAACATAATTCAAGCTCAAAAACCCCTCAGTCAAACAGACTCTTTTGCTAATTAAAAAAAAAGGAAATATATTTTCTTGTAAAGTCCCAATACACCAAAATAGCCTGCGTTAATGAATAAAAAGGTCACGTTTTGCTCTAAATGCAACGGGGGCAGTTCTTTTCTTTTTCTTCTCCCTTTTTTCTGTTTTTAAGAATGACTGCAAGACTGTTCACAGTTTTCTTTTTGGCACAGCAGCAAGGCAGTGGAGCGGTCAAGCTGACCATATGCTTTTCTCACACTATGGGACGCAAGCTCTCGTGTTTCCTAAACAGCCACTATGTGCAGCGACTGCAGTGAAAATCTAGCTTCAGCATCATCAGCTCTTAGAGGTCAACAGAGGGGAGAGAAACTGCAAAAAGCACAAAACCAGAGCTGGCTCGGTTTACTCACAGAGGGCGTGAGTTTCAGCTCCAGTCTTTCTCTGTCGCCCTGCTCAAAGAACTCGCTCGTCACCAGCTCAGCCACCTGAAGAGAGACAATTCAATAAGGTGCTAATTCAGTCAACTAAGTGATTAATCGCCAATTACGCCTCAAGTTATTATGTCTGTCAAAGAAAAGCAGCAGATTCACACAATTTATGAGCAGCAGCTAGTTAAACATTTACCATTTTTGCTTCAATATGCTTTAAATGATCGTTTGATTATGAAAGCAGCGTATCTTTCTGTTGCTCAGCCATTTCAGCTCTACGTGAATGGGTTTGAAATACATCCACACTAATGTCGCCTGTGTTACATATGAGCATGAGAGTTCACACTATGTTTGTCACCTTTTGTGATATTTCCCAGGGCTTAGTGACAGCACCGAGATCACATGCTGTCATCATCATGGATCTGTGAAGACATATTTATTTTAAGAAGCATTAATAATCCCCCAAAAACGTAAGATAAAACCAAATTCAATCAGGACACACACGATTACCTGCACATGTCTCTATGTGCCTTCACATTCCAGTTGTACTCTCCATTGCTGACCAGCTCAAAGAACATGTTTCTATTCCTGAATGAAAACAAGAAATCTTCATTTGTGCATGTAAATTACTTAAATTCCACAAGGGGGCGACGTTACCTAAAAGAAACCCATAGCTATGTACAGATAGAGGCTCTGTAGCTGTCAGTGTGCTTCACTGTCAGGGTTCTCTTGACATCTCACTAACAGTTTAACAAGCAGTGTTTTTTTTAGCGGTACATACTCAAAGTAAAGTGTGAGGTCTGTGGCCAGAATTGACTGTTTCAGCAGCTGCATGAGGTCGCTGTACTCTGTGGACGAGAGGTTGGAGAAGATATTGTGACCCTGTGGAGAGACACACAGAGAAAACATATGCCACGTTTCTAAAAGCATACAAGAACCCAGAAATGAATGATTACTGTCCCTGGACATTTAGAATTAGTACCATTCCTATGACCTGCTACATAATTTTTAAGAGAAGAACGAACCTGTTGTCAGATATACAGACTAAAGCAGCTGATAGTGATAGCAGTCTGGAATATCTTTAAAAATGTATTACTCAGTCCTAGCATTTTCTGTCCACTTAAATGTTTTCACCGCAATAACTATTAATATTTGATATTTAGTCTCCAAAATTCAACTTCAAATCAGCCAAACTCATCTAGGCTTGCTCACATTTGGCCTTTAACAAAAGTTTAGACTAAATTTAGTTACAATTTACATGTTAAAATAAGCATTTGTCAACTAGAAAGGTGATGCAGAGATCAAGGAAGGTACTGTCAGTGTTGAATTTGAAGTGTTTTTGTGTTTTACAGTCTAAGTTCTAGTTGGGTCCCAGCCTTTTTTCAGCTTTTTTGTGTAATTTAATGATTCTTTAAAAAAAGAATTCCAGTAATAATGTATACTAATACTACTACTAATAATACTTCTACTGGTACTAGACTATAGCAATAGTGTAATGAAAAAACCGTCAGTTTAATTGGTTTACAAAATCAGCTGCATTTTTAGTTTTTGATTGTTCACAGCAGTAGACATTTTATAATAGAAGGATGTCTGTATCCTCAAGTGTTACTCTAATGCAGCGCAGAATCTAGTGCAATACTAATGAAAAAAAGTCAACTCAGTGGCTTGCCCACTACTTTCTGCTTAAATCCTAGAGTTTAAAGTGTCCCAAATAAACGAGTACTCCAACAGTTTAAGACACAAATCCTGTGTCCAGATGTTAGAGGTACTAATTCATATGTGGGGAAACATATACAGAGCATTTTGTGACAAGAGGGAGCTGATAAACTCAAACAAAGACCTTCAGTTCAGTTTAATTTTACTTATATAGCTCCAAATATTATAGAGAGATACCCAGTGTCACTTATGTCAGCACCACAAAGGGCTGAAGATGGGAGAATTTTAAAAATCGGGGGGGCGTTTGAACCATTAACACACCTAAATATCTAAACAAATTGTCGGTTCATTTGGAAATTAAAGCCATATAAAACTACACCACCATAAAGAGTTTCTATGTTATAGAGAGAAGAGAATTAGGGAATGTGCAGTCCTATTAAGTCTTCACATATTTGATGTGTCAAAAAGTCATAAAAAGGGCTTATTTGGACAATTAAGCCATAATAGTAGAACGCATATTTAGAATAAAAGCAATCACGTTATATCCACTCTCCTCTAAAGGATGGTTTGCAATTAGCAGAGGTTTTTAAATGCTGATCATCACCGTTTTCCCTTTCACAACCTGAGCATTGAACTGTAAAAACTGTGCCAACATGCTTGTAATTCCTTTCATCAGCTCATGGGTTCCTATGAAATATTGAACTGCATAACATCAGTAACACAAAGGACATCTCTCATTCTGTCACAACTGGAGCAGATGAAGGAAGGAGGCGACTGAAATAGAATGACTAGCGGGAACTGAGAGATACAAAGGAAGCGAGTGACGTTTAAAAGTTTACAATTTTATTAATGGTTTGCGCGGGTTGGTGGATTGAATTTGAGCTCTAGCTTCGACTTGAATTAGCCCCGCTGTTCATTTATATGCTAATGAACTAAGGATAACAGTAGTTCAACCCCAGTATCAACACACACCATTATAATATTCCAAGCAAACATTTGTCAGCTTACTGTGTTGTCAGCACCATGATAATGAAGCCTGTGGAAACTACCGCTAAGCTTCGCCTCAGCTGCTCCCTCAAAACGCCTTCAATTACAACTTCACAGAATCCAGTCACCTGGTAAAATGCCTCTCTCAAACAATTACCACCGAATCAATCATCTCTGTAATTACATTGATTTGAGGGCAGCGTGAGCTATTTGTTTATTCGTTCACATGTAGCAGACAATCCACACCACTTGTCTCCCTCCAAGCACTGTGAGTACAAACTACACCCCCCCCCTTCCCTTTTTTTAAAATGGAAAATGGCCTTTAGCATTTTTTATTCATTTGGGATGCCAGAGAGTGAAGAGCCACATTAGGTGCACAGGAGTTTGATAGCAGTGAAACACATGACTTCTACACAGTCAAATATTGTCATGGTAAAACGTAGATACAAGTTGCATTACTTCAAGAGCATACTCTGACATTTTAAGAAGTGCACCTATTTGCTTTCTTGCATTTAAGAAAATTAGTATCCTGTTACTATAATAATCCATCACCATCTACAAACAGCAGGTAAACAGTCACAAACAGCCTGCATCCATCCTAAAGTCTCTGTTGGTTGGTCTCTGCCCTTACAGAGCCAATAATCTTAGGCAAGCTTTCTTCTCATTTCTATAAGTAGTCTTCAGAAATAGTTCTCCAGGCTTTCTGAAGGACATTCAAAGCTCTTCTTTGGATGTTGACTGCCTTTTGTTTTGTTCCCTGTCAATATGATCCCACACTGCTTCAATAATGTTGAGGTCCGGGCTCTGGGGAGGCAAATCCATGACTGAAGTGTTCCATTGTGTGTTTTTATATCCAGGTATGCTTTTACTGCACTGGCAGTGTGATTGGGATCATTGTCACTGCTGAAAATTGAAACCTTCACCAATCAGATGCTTTTTAGATGTTGTCAAATGATGTATCAAAATCTGATGGTACTTTTCTGCATTCCACAGCACCATCGTCTTTTACAGATGACTGTAGACGTTCACTGATGGACCTCTGCACCGACTTCCTCCATACATGCTGAAAATTTAGATTTGGATTCATCACTCCATAAAATCTATTACCACTGATTGTAATCAGTCTAGTTCTTGTGTAATTTGGCATACATCAGTCTTTTCTCCCCCTTTCCCATTTAAGAAGAATCACTTCTTGACAAAAAAAACCTTCCACTGAGACCATTTCTGATGAGGCTCCAGTGAACAGTACATGGATCATCTGATGGGCCAGTTTCCTCACATGTGTTAGGGACATACCATACTGAGATAGGACACCTTTTAAGCTGATAGCACTTCTAAAGTACTATTTATTAATACTGTTTTATCTGTGGCATTTTTTCATAGAATTAATTAAGTAAAGGATTTATTTTTGTGTCAGATACTAGTAACAAAGTGCTTAAATGATTTAAAACTGATTCTTTGCTAAGCTGTCCGTTATCTGTCAACACAACACTGGTTCATCCCTTGAGTAAGGTGGCTTTTTTATGCTTAATCATTCATAGATCAGAGTTAAGTGGCTTCAAAAAACAAAAAGCATTCCTCTAAAAATATTCAGGTACAAGAACTGAACTGAAAATGAGTGAAAACACAGCCAATGTCCAAAGAAGAACTTTGAAAGACTTTCAGTACCTGGAGAGCTACTGCTCAAGACCACTTTAAAAAAAATTACACGTCTCTCTACTTGGAAGTAAAATATAAATAAATGAGGGGTGGCACAAGAACTTTACACAGTACTGTATTTACCAAAAAAGGTCATATCAGTCCTTTAAGGTCATAACTTTAACCTTCTATCACTCACTGTTCAACCTTCAGGATTAATAGGCATTGGCATCTACGTCAGCATGTCATAGCAGGGAAACCACGAGTGTTACTAAAATTATTGTATTTAATTTTAGGACCTGGTGGTTCCAGGTTCCCGATACTGTGCATGCTGCTGGCAGCTGGCATCGGTAATGAAATTAGTTTGACCTGTGCTTCTCCTATGCCATGTAAAATATCAGTGCAGTGAAAAAGGTCTGCAGTGCAAATATTAACAGACTTTCAATATAATGAAAAGTAACACAAATGTGAACATGCAATGCACTGAAATACAATAGTGCTGCAAAAAACGTCTTTGTGAAGCGATTCTGACTGTCAGGTCTTTCTGAATGCTTGGTGTTGATCTGTATTAGAAAGGAGTGTTTCTGTTTTGTCTGATTTTTCTTCTTTTGGCTTGGTTAAGTAAAACACAAACTTTCAAAATATGGAGTCTCCAAGAGTTAAGGATATCGAGGGCACAATAACTTGGTTGTAAAAGGTGTTTGACATCAGAAAAACAACATGCAGAGATAGGCATTAGCAGAACGTTCATGGTAACTGCATTGCAGCAGATATAAGAACATAGCCCACCTCGCTCTGCAGGATCATGACAGCATGGTTGAAGTGGTGGTGCTCCAGTGTAGCAGAGGTCCCATAAAGCAGAGCGAGAGCTGAGCCCGTCCTGCCAAACACACACACACGCGCACGCATATTGGGATCAAAAACGAGGGATAACATAATCAGGATTCAACACATGCAGAGAAACTGATTGAGTCTGATATGATTTCCTCACCAATTCGCTCTGCAACCTGTTACCAAGTGTCGCAATACAGAAAACAGCTTGAGAGTTATATCCTAAACTGCAGCAAATACTGAGAGGTTTCACACTGAATAAGATCATCGTTTAATTTAGCTTCTAAAAAGAATACTCAAGAGAAGAGACATTGCCACAAATGAGGCGTGCGACCTGGATTTAAAATGCGAAATATCCCCACATTTTAGCGCCATCTTTAAATGTTGTTTATTTCCCACGGTAAAAATCAACATGTCTTATAATGTAGGTTTTACAAACGTAAATTAATCTGGATTAATAGGTTGAAGTGTGCATGCAACTGCAGCAGATCTTTCAGCTGCACATCCATGATGTGTGTCCTGTTCCACCACATCCCAAAAGTGCTCTGCTGGATTGAGATCTGGTGACTGTAAGGGCCATTTAAGTACAATGAACTCGCTGTTATGTTTAAGAAACTAGCTTGAGATGATGTGACAAGAAGATGGGTACACTGTGGTCATAAAGGAATGAACATGGTTAACAACAATGCTCAGGTAGGCTGTAGAGTTTAACCAATGCCAAAGTCATCCAAGGAAATATAATTCAAACCAGTACACCACCAGCAGTTTGAACTGCTACAAGGCAGGTTGAATCCACATTTTCATGTTGTCTCCTCTGATCTCTGGCATCAACAAGGCATTTTAACCCCGCTGCTCATTTAAGAGTTTCTCTTTTTCAGAACATTTTCTTTAAACCCTAGAGATGGTTATGTGAGAAAATCCCAGTAGATCAGCAGTTTCTGAAACTCTCTGACCAACTCGTCTGCCTCCAACAAACATGCCGCGCTCAAAGTCATTAAATCACTTTTCTTCCCTATTCTGCTGCTCACTTTGAACTTGAGCAGATTGTCTTGTCTACACCGTCTAAATGTACTGGGTTGCTGCCAAGTGTCGACATTTGCATTAACAAGCAGCTGAACAGGTGTACCAAATGAAGTATTACAACAACTTGGCTCCACAGTCGAAGTGTTGGGCTGCTAAACCCAACACTACTGTGCCCAGCTTGAAAATATTTGGTGCATTATTAAAGTTAAAATACAATAAAGAAAAACTTAAACTGTTGAGCAGCTGAAATCCTACATGAAACAAGAATGGGGAAAAAAACTAACCTTTAACACTACAGTAACCGATCTCCTCAGCTGCTGTACATTTATAGTGTTATCGAAATAAAAACTGCTCCAGCGCTGTGGTAAACATCCATTCTTTATATAAGCATGTTGCCAGAATAAAATTTCTCACATAATTTTTTGATATATTTAAATTTTCGACTGTGTTCCAACATTTTTGAAAATCAGTTTATACTATAACAATCTCAGTGAGGGCAGAAAATATTTATATTTAGTAATTTATTAGCTTTTTTTTAATGCACCCAGAGTCAGCAATGTTTACAGCCTCTTCATTAAGCAGACTCTTATGTAAGCCTTAAACAACTTCCGACTTGACTCTTGTTGATCTGGGCTGCACTACTGCAGACTGCTACAGATGGGAACACACAGCAGTGTGTAGACGGCAATATGTTTGTATGTGTGTGTGTGCAAGTAAGTGTGTGTTCCCTTACTTTGCTTGAAAAGCGTTGTTGGTGCCCCTGTGGTCCAAGTCATGGCACACACATCCTACAATAAGGGCTAAGATCTCCACGTCTGTCAGAGTCTCCTGGAAACCTGCTGTCTGATTGGCACAGAGAAAAGGAGGCAAATAAGAAAACACACACACACACACACACACACACAGACACACACACACACACACACACACACATTCCATGAGCACCAGAGCTGCATCTATTACTCTATGATTTTATGAAGCTGTAAGCAGTACATTGAATAAAATGGAAAAAAGACTAAAACAGCAGCATCATCCAAAACTGTATCCTTCTAAAAATGAGGGGACTGCAGTAACACAGCCAAACAGTGAGATTTATGGCTTGGATGAATGGATTCTGGAGGCCATGTGCTGAGTGAGTCACTATAGGTCATTGTGGGGATAGCGGCAAAGATAGCAAGGCCCTCAGCCTACTCATTAAAACACATGGGAGAAGAGCTGAGGGGTCCAGAGGAGCTTATGCACTGCTATTTCTTTCCCCTGTGCCAATAATCAATTCAGATGGGATGCCACACATTAATGCTGCACTTGATTAAGTGAACTACACTGTGGCGTTTTTATATGAGTTTGTGTGCATGTCTGCATGTCTGTATGCATGTGTAATTGTGTGAGAGTGTGTGTTACCCCAAGGACCTGATAAATTAAAAGGCCTGCTGGAAAAGCGTAAGTAATTCTCTTGGGGTCTCAATTCAAGCAAACACAGAACTGGCTGTTTGTACAGTTAATAATATAGTGAGTCATCATTTAAATCTCTGTGATTTCAACGTAGATCAAACTGAAATGTAGTATTACATAAAATAATAAGATTTTAACAAGCATTGATCATTGGTTCATTCATCAGCTGCCCAGTTGCAAGCTGACTAGTTATTTCCATTCATGCCAGTGTGCAGCAAAGCAATTGCAACCTTATCTTTAACATCTCTCATTTAAATACCTCGCTAACTTGATTTTGTGTACAAATTGCATCAAAGTTTAAAGCTGTGAATTACTGGGCTGCTTTGCCAACACAGGCACCTGTAGCCAGCAGCTTTCTTGGACACTGCTTTGAGGCTTTGTAGTGGGCTTCTAGACCATGGTGTTGGTGCCTTTTGCAGCATTTCTAGCACTATTATGTGACAAATAAAGTGGCTTGCTGTATGGTTAACCCTATTGATTGACTGTCCAAGACATTTGTGCACCAGGTTTGGGAAGTGAAGTTCATAGCAAATGACAGCGACTTCACGTGACATCAGATGAAATAACCACTGGTTCAGTTCAATCATTTTATTGTCCCTACTGGGAAACTTGGTTTACAGATAGACTATCAAAAATCATCCACCAAAAAGAAGAATAAGAAAAATGGTACAAAAAAAACAACAAAAAATTCAATTTGGTCACACAAAGTGGACACAATCAGACTTAAACTTTAAGGTGTGGGATAGAAGCATCTGACAACAAAGGATGGGTATGAAAGGGTGGTAGCAGGTTACCTAGGCAACCAGAGTAACTCAAATGCCCACTAGCAGTCAACCATCAGCGACAAAGTGACAAGTGACAAAATGGCTTTCTGTGTGAATTTCTCTTTAGCACTAATCAGCTGCTGAGTCTTTGCTAGAGTTACAATGACGCATCCTGTTAACGAAACTAGCATTAGCTGATAAGTTAGCACTCACACTCTTGTCTTGAGATAAGTCAATTCTGACACCAACCCCCCCGCAAACAAACCAGGATAGTACAATTTTTTCGGCTTCTCACATAGAGTCTATGCTACCAACACCAATTTGGTTATTTACAGAAACCAAAAAGTTCTCACACTCCTCCAACACGATTTTGCTTGGTACTACCTAGCTACACCCTGTGGCACTACCTGGGCAGTTACTGTGTCCTCTCTTTTTTGCATATTGATGGTTGTCAATATCATTAAGGTACAATATCAATACCTACCACTTTGAAGTGTCAGCCATTATCATATCTGCATTAATCACACTAGCAAAATCCACCTGAATGGCTGGTTTTTGCTAGTGTTAATAATATTAAATGTAGCAACAAAACAAAAAAAAACAAAAAAAAACCCAAAACAGGCTGGTTTTTGCTGCAGTGCTTTTTGAAATTCTTCATTCTGTATTTTTTCGTGGCCCAAATGCAATTCCATCACGGATACAGACTTTGGTAAGTTGCATACAGGTGATGTATGTTAAACATCACAGGTGAAAAAAAACGCAAACGTAGAAGGTAACATCATATTTGCAGGTGGATGGTGAAATAAACATTATTTATGGGAAAAAAATTTTTAAAAATTGACATCTGTAATAAGTGGGGTTTTTTTTTCTAAATTTATTGTCATGGTCAGCTGTGCTACTGACAGTGAAGGGTTAGAGGAGGACCCAAATGAAGACATGCAGAGGCAGACTGCATTAAACTGAAAGTGAGATGTTTAATGACTGTTTATATTCAAACAAAAAAGCAAAACATAAGGTCCAGAAGCGGAAATTGAAAACTATAAACTACAGGAACATGAAGCTTGAATAAGCACTAAGACAAGGGGAACAAACACTCAAACAAAGGGCAAAAGGAGACAACGATTATATGTACACACAGAAGTGCAATTGTGGAAGTGGAGACAGCTGGAGAGAGTGAGACAGCTGAAGTCAATGGCAGAGGAGGAGACAAGGAAAGTAAAATTAAAAGCAAAGTACAATGAACAACTAACTCTCAGATAACTAGATGGGAAAACAGATACATGAATGAACTCAATATGAGATACTTGACACAAGAGGAAAGACTAATGAAGGAAGAATTAAACTCTAAAGCAACTAAAAACAAGACTAAATACACTAAGATTACATTAAGTAAATCTAAACAAACAAGGAGTCAAATAGATTATTTAAATAAACAAAACCCCAAACAAAAAAACTCAAAAATACTGGGTGAAACGACCCAGGACCATGACACATATATACATGTATATAATAATCGTTGTATTGTCTGATGATGCTTTTCAGATTGACCCACCCGTTAAGAAGGAAATAGGATACATACAGACATATATACAGACATACACTACGATCATTATAGCAAGATGAAACAAAATATTTAATTAAGTTTTCCAGTTATCAATAGCAGTTTATATGGCAACAGCCCTCATATCGTCACTGCTGGCCAGATCAACTTTCTCAAAGCGTTTCTATTCTTATCTCTAACTGTGTGTTGAAATGCAATGCCTTGATGTAACTGTTACTGTCTAGAACAGAAACTGATCAAAAATTAGCATGATCATTACCGTCAGCATGGCAAACATGCACTGGCAGACGTTGAATGCATGTCTCCAGTTGTGATAGAGAACCATTCTGTAGTTTTTTCTGACAGTCAGCAGCCATCTGCACAGTGTCTACAGGGGAAGACAGGTGGAGATGAACACATGGGTCAGTAGTCCTTGTGTTCGGGGCAAACTCAATCAAGTATTAAAGCAAAGGAATTAAGACAGGGAAACTCAGTGTCCTCACCTCATAGTCAATCTTAAATTTCTGCACCATTCCCAGTTCCATAAACATTCTCAAAGCTGCTGTTATCATGGCATCAACATCCAGAGAGAAATCATCAAAGGAGAGCTTATCGATGCCCAGCTCACAGACCAGGGGGATGTTAGCAGCCTGTTTCGCCATGGCGGGAGGAAACATACAGGAGGAATGAGAACATGAGTTCCAAGAGCAGAAATGAAGATGAAGAGGTCAGAGGATGTTGTGTGATTTTCAGATGTTATACGGAAACATGAAAACATGCTAATTAAGACTCCGAGGTCTCATTTGGAGGGGTTTAAGATTAATGAGGGGGATCTACTGGAGGATTTCATTGTTGTTTACTTTCAGAGCTCACTGACAATTGTGGCAACAATAACCATCAGCAGCTTTTTTTCTGTGGTATTCAAACAAAAATATAAGATTCCAATTAACCACATTCATATTAAAGCATGTCTTCTATCTTTAATAGGTTCTAATGAGCACAATGTCTATCTGAGCAGGATATGCTCTTCCTGACTAAAGTCAGCATTTATAATTGAAGGATTTTGAGCTTTGTAGTCAAATCTATCTTAGCAGAGCTACCGTTTCTGTAAAGCTGTGTTTCTCTTTCCTCTCTCTCTCTCATTTCTATCACCCACCAGTGGCTCCTGCACAAACATTTGCCTTTCTGGTCAGCAGGTATTCTTCTCTTCTTAATTCACAGCCCCGGGTTATGAAATGTCAGCCAGGTTTGTTTGCCACTGCCTTTTGCACACCAGTGGAATCCCAGGCAAGCGTGCTCCACAAGGCTACTTATGTAGAGCAGTTACAAAAGAAAGTGGAGGGAAAGGCAGAAGCAGAGAGCAGTGCTGCATGAGGGGGCTGAAAGATCACACAGGCACACTAGAGAGCAGGGATCCTACTATGCAATAATGGCCACGGGGGAAAATCCTAAACATGAAAGTGCAGGAAAATAGGTCATATCTATTTTTCAGAAATGTCCTGCCAATTAAAAATGTAGTCACTTTCCATATTTTCATCTTTATCAATAATGCATTGTGAATGAATGCTTATTGATTGAAGTAATCCATTCGAAATGCCACAATTAGTTTAAATTCACTGGGGAACTCTCAGCTCCTATTTATGCTTGTGTGCTGCTGCAGTTCTTTTAAGAAGCTGAAGTCTAGAAGATGGGCTGACAGTAATTCCTCTCTTTTGCCATAGATTTTTTTCCCCCTTCTCATTAAAGTTAATAAGAAATTGTTATTTAATTAGAAAAATATATATCTTAATTAAAGTACCTACGAGGAAACTGAATACATTGTGATTATCTTGACTTCCTGTAAAAAAGCTTGCATTTTATGTATCAGTAAAGGTTTACCTTACATCAAACTTTTGTGAAATCAGGATGCAGCAGAATCCTTATACAACTTTAATGTTGCTGTTTTATTTCATATGTCTTAATTAATTATTGATTCTTATTATTATCTTATTATTATTGATTAAGGACAACATTTAGAAGAACAAAACATTAGATTATGGTAATTACCAGTAGCATGGTACCAATACAAACATCAAGAAGCCTCTCTTAAGACTTTTTCTCTTGTTTTACTTCTTGTCTTTGCTTTTGTGATTGTTTGCTTCAGCCTCAGTAGTTTCCTCCAATGTCCACTAAATAGTGACCCCAAAAGTTTACCAATCTCTACAAACTCCAAATTTAAAATGCTCCACTTTGGTCTTTTTTAGATAATTTGATGCCAATATGATCTCTTGTGGATGCTAGCCATCAGGTTTGCCAGTCCCTAATCAGGACCTCCTAACCAAGTATGTGAATTTTATTTATAAAGCTCATTTGAACACAGATTTCACTGAGTGATGTACAAAGTTTATATACCTATATACACTCACGTGCACATAATTACATTAAAAAGAAATAAGCAGAAACATAACGATAACAACAACCACAGGACAAGAGGGGACAAACAGACTTACAGATATAACAGCAAATAGTAAATTAGTGGGCTGGAAAGGCCAGAGTAAAGGTGGTTTGTGAGCTTAGATTTAAAAGCAGAGATGTAGGACTCTTTATGCCAAGCAGTAACTGATTCTAGAACTGTGGAGCAGTGACTACAAAGGCTCTGTCACCCTTTTTGGTTTGAGGTGTGACCTTGGGGCATATGAGAGATCTTTGCCATGGGATCTGAGAGACCTGAGAGCTGAATGTAAATGAATGACATTGGTGATATAAACTGGGATCTACCCATTAAAAGCCTTAAAAACAACCAGCAAACTCTTAAACTGAATTCTAAAATTGACAGAAAGCTTATGCAGCAAGGCCAGGAGGGATGTGCTTATATTTCTTAGTACCAGTCAGCAGTCTTGCTGCTGAATTCTGCACCATCTGCAGACCTGGGTATGAGGAGTTACATTAATCCAGACATGAAGTAATAAAGGTACACATAATTTTTTCCTGATCATGAAAAGACAGAAAACATTTGAGTTTGCCAGCCGTTCCTAATTGGTAGTAGCTATTTCTGAGTTTGTTTGTCAAAGCAAAGCTCCAAGTAAAAGAAATCCAGATCTTTTGCATGAAACCTGACCTAAATGAGAATGATAACCTCAGTTTTTTCACTGTTTAACAGTTTTAGCAGTTATTAGTCATCCAACCTTAATTTTGTTCAAGACAATCCAGTAGAAGCCGTAGGGAATGCTGATATTTTACTGGAAGATAGAGCTGTAAATCATCAGTATAGAAATGAAAGGCAAAGTTATAGCTCTTAATATTATTATTAAGTGGAAACAGGTACAAAGAGAAGTGTATTGGCTCCAGGATGGACCCCGAGGGACCCCACAAGAAATTGGGGCAGAAAATGAGAAAAACTAGCCAACAGACACCTTAAGACAAGAATGAACCAGTAAATAGCTGTAACCTTAATGCCAACCTAGTGTTAAAGGCAAGCCAACAGAATGTTACATTATCACCTGAATCTAATGTGAGTAACAGATCATTGCTCACCTTCAACAAAGCCATTTCAAGTGGTGTGAACAGCTTCGACGTCTAGCCCCCAGTAACTAAGTAGCCAATAAAAATGAGACTTCAAAACAGGACTTCAGTAGCTTTTGGGTGGTTTGGTCCATCTTTTATTTAGAATCTATAGAAGTTACCTCCTTAAAAGAATACCCTACAAGGTGGTGCTTTCTTCCAATGCCTTATAGCTATTTTGATCAGGTTTATTTAGCCAAACTAAATGCTCAGTTTGTTTGCAGCTTCAAGTAATGAGTAGGATATGGCACAGCAAGCTAACTTCTCTTAACCCTGATATAAAAGTGCAGTGGAACAATTTGCACCGGTCCCTCCTTTTTTGTGTTTTTCCAGAACATTAAAATATAAAAACTTAAATGTGCCACAACTGCAAATCCTGAAAGAAAAACAAAGGTTTCTACTGTTACAAATGTAATGATCCCAACAGTGCATATCTATTACCTTGAATTTGTCAACTTCAGTCTTGGAGCAAGTGGCATGGTACGACAGAACCTGCAAAATGATGGCACAGTGTCACTCAGTGTACTTTTCAAACCCTTACCAGTAAGGCTCTACAAGAAGCCCAGCTGTTGCTGCAGCTGAAAATACTGCCCATTTGTACGTTTTAGTGGATCATCCAGATGATGAAGTTAACACTCACATCTGGAACAGCCTACAACAGTTGCAATGTCAGCGCTGATTCCATCGCCATGTTCCGCTCATTCCCCGAGAGAAATACTTTGCACAGGCCTGCAGTTGCTTATTTGATCATGTTTATTCAGTGCTACCAGATGCAGTGCATCAACATATTAGTTCACCCAGTGTCTCTATTCTGTTCTCTACTTGTCCTATTTGGAAAGAGTGGTGCTAACTACCATAATGCACCTGAAAGCTCCCTATTGTAATCTAAGGACATACTATAAAGGCTGAATAGTGCTGAATGGCTTCATACTGCCGGGCAGATGAGGGATTACTTTTCACTGCCTCTCATTAATTTTCAATAAAACCTTTGTGAGAAGGTTATCTACGAAGAGAGATCAGCACTTTTTTTTTATGCGTGCATTCTTCTGGAAATATGAGACAAAAAAGAGGAGCCAAGTACAAAAGAACGCTGAGAGAGAATAAGTAGGACGAGAGTTTACATTTTCCATGTAGCAGCTGTTGTTTGCTGTGACTTCTGGGTAAATGTGTTATCCCTGAGCATATGTTGACAGGAAAGTAAAGTAAAGATGCCATTATAGTGAATGAAACAGAAAAATAAATACGGTAGGACTCACAAGCACAAAATAAACACGTCAAGCAGTTTGCATAGCAGTGTTTTTACAAATATGAGTGGATACACAAATAATGCACTCTTACATCCAAAGCCACCGACTGCTTGGCCCAAGACTTTTTCACCTGGTCGTACATGATAGTGTTGTTGATGCCCAGTCCACAAAAGATCACAAACGCCTAAAAGGATAAAGCAGAGACAATTCCATGATTTCCAAAATGTTTAGAGAATAGTTAATGCTGGAAAAAAACGCAATTGCAATTGTAATACCTCAAAAAGACGCTGGTCTGCATCATCGAAGGGTTTCCCATCGAGCCTGTTCAGCACTTGGGCAACACCTGTTACACAAAATAAGTTTACCCATACCAACAGCATAGCAGTAATGCTTTAAGGTTGATACTGGCAGGCTAGTGTACATATCCTTGCTCCAAAGAGAATCAATGTTATGAATTATTAAAGAAAATTAAGGTAAGAGGCAACAATAGTGCACATAAATGTGGTTTATAAACAAAAGTCTCCAGTGCAGTAGAGCTATCTGCTGTGTTAAACTATTGGAAATCAGTGAAAACAGAAGAAGAAAAGGACTGTTTAGTAATGCTGAAGCTGCAAAATAGTTAATGTTATCTTTGACAGAAAATCCAGTTATTTTCCACAACCCTGTAGTGGGATTTAACAAAGCAGTCTTTCCTTTTTAGATAGCCTCTCTCGCCGTCTAATCAAAACAGAAAGAACTCCTGTAATAAAGGAGAACATCTAATTAATACAGCAACTCTTATTTCCACATCATTACAATTTTTATTTATCTCTAGGAGGTCAAAAAAGCCTGTCAATGGGATTGTGTGTTAATTTCAATGAATAGTGTGAAAAGAATTTACAATGCAACCATGATCAGTTTTCATTTTAGTGCCATTAAATTTATAATGCATGGCAAACATTCTCTCAAATCTACTTTTGCTCCTTCTGAATTAAGCTTGTAATTTGTGATGAGTTGCAGCATAGGTGTCCCCAAGCATAGACAAGCTAATAGGTTTAACTAGGCTATATTCCTAGTGCCACAAGTGTTTCGTTAAAAAAACACACACACACACACACACACACACACACACTATCACAGTGATCACAGCACTAATACAAGTTTTTACACAAACGACTTATGGTCTTGTGTGACTGTACAGTGCAGTTTATTCACTGCTCTGGTGGTGTCAAATTTTGCTTAGAGCTTCACAAAGCATTGGGCCAGACCTGAGCTGCAACCAGCTCAGCACTACATTAATCCAGGAGGAATTACAGCGTATCAAAGAACTAACCTAAACTCAAAGTTATCTTCATCCAGTAGCTGGCAATGTGTATTTAGATTTTGCGAAGCAACAACCAACAACCTATCCTTCTAAGACAGCACATTTTAAGTCAAAGCTCTGCTTGATTAGCTTAAAACAGCAATTATAATGTCAGTTTTCATAAATCTTCTTACAACAAAGAGTTTCCTCTAGTCAAGAAGTTCAATGAAAAAAAAGCTTTCCAATAATTTTTCCTTATACTTTAGATTGAATTCCAGAGGTTATTAATTTTAGCTCCTGTAGAACGTCCCAAAAAATAAATGAATAAATAAATAAGTGTTAGGAGAAGGAGGTCTTTAGATGCTAAATGCTAAATGGCAACAAATGAATGAACTGCTACAGTTTAGATGCGGGGATAGCGCCTGTGTCCTCTCTTTGTACCATAACAGATGTGTTCAAATATTCTACCCACTGCAATAATCCCAGAAAAGCTGGAAACAAGCAACAGTGCAGCAATGAGGACTTGAGTCTATGGCAACTTTCTATTAACAGACAGAAAAAAACCACACACACACACACACACACAAACATATCATATACAGTCAAAGTTTTGATTGTGATTGTTATCTTCACTGTAGAAACATAAAGTGGAACCATGTCAAGTCAGATTTATTTGTACAGCACTTTTTTTTTTAAAAACCCAGCTGATCCTGTAAGTGCGGCTAAAATAATAAAATAATATAAATCAAAAGCAATCAAAACTCAGTCTGGTTTAAAAGCCAAAGAATGAAAGTGGGTTTTCAAGCAGCTTTAAAAGTTTCTAATGTTGGGGAGATCCCGATGTGATGTGAAGAGGCAGTTTGTTACACAATTTAGGAGCAGCTTCTGTGAAGGCCCGATCGCCTCCATGTTTTATTCTGAACCTCGGCACAGCTAGGAGCATCTGTTCAGCAGACCCCAACGGTAAAGTGGGAGTATGCGGGGGCAAACAATCAGAGAGGTACGCAGGACCAACCCAGGCAAAGACTTAAAAACTAATAATAAAATCTTAAAATCAAGAGTTAATTTTGAGAACCATCTACATAAAAATGAAACGAGGGGCCATGTTTTCTCATGATTGAACTTGGGCCAAGAACAGACACCTGAGGAACCCCGCATAAACTGAAACGCTTCTCCCAGTTAAATGTGATTTAAAACAAGGATACTATAATCTACAGCATCAAAGGCAGCACCAAGGTCTAAACACATAAAAATAGTAGCAGAATATCCTGAGTCCGTAATGGTTAAAGGTAAATACACACTGTTTCAGTCTAAAAAGGATTTTCTTCAGCACCTTGGAAATAAAGAATTTAGAAAGTGATCCAAAGTTGGGTAGAACTGTTGGGCTGTGGTTTTTGCATTTTAAGAGCAGGAAGTCAGGTGTTACAAACGTGATGAATATCACCATATTCAACTTCAGACAAAACTACCCTGTCAAAATACGTACTATAGAAATAAGTAGGTAGTGTACACAGTGTACTACATTAAAGGGACTAGGATTTAAGTATAATCAAAAACAAAATGTGTTGTTCTCTCTGTTTATCTGGATAGTAAAATAATTATTTTTAAAAAGATATTCATTAAATTCAGGAAAATAAATCATTAAAAATACCTGGTGAGCCAGCTGCTTTTATTAAAGTCAGTTTTAATGATGCATAATATGCTAAGATTGATTTCACTAGCATTTCAGCATCAAAAATCATTATTATTGTAAAAGTATTTATTGTGGTTATATTTTGAATGAGTTGGCTGGAACCTCGCAGATGACACAAGGGCTTTAATTTTTCTAGCTGAATGTATCCTTGACTTGAGAATTTCATCTTCTGCTGCTTTGTTTGTATAATGGTTTTTCACTCCAGATCCTCAGGTGCCACCCACACACTGTATTTCTTCCTCACTCTTTCTGTTCTTCTTCCTCTCCCCTCCCTGACAAATGCACTTACACCTACGCAAAGATGCACACAGGTCTTCACCAACCATCTGCACCAGATATGCTGATCACTTTGCACTCAAATAAAACTAATGGCTTCCTGCGTCAGATCTCAGTGGACTGAATGGAGCAGCTATCATTGCTTCTCCTTGCAATATCCAGCACCAAAGCCAGACGACAGATCAATGATTTATCAGAGTGTCAGTGTGGTGTTAGCCTGGGGCTGATTCACAAACACAAAGCACACTGCCAAAAGAAGGGAACCACCTCTACGTGTGGTGTGATGGTGCAGCATGGAATTAATCATGCAGTCTCAGCCGAACAAATTTTCAAGCCCCCCCCACCATTTCTTATATTCTCTGCCTTATGCAGCAAAAGGTGCATGCCTGTGCAGTATTAGTGGCAGCGAAATTACTGCAATTTAACACAACATGCAGCCAAAAGTATGTGGACGGTGGTGGTGTTTTATGGCTTGACTTATTACCATTGGTTCCAGCTAGGGACACTTACTACAAACGACTTTTAAAATGATATTTTAGGACATTGTGAGTTTCTTTGTGGCAACCGTTCATGTCCTTTGCAATAGGAAACTTGACTGCACTACACAGAAGCCATCCAGCACCTTAGTAAGTGCATAAAGACATCCTTTAGTATCTAAAGTCATTTAGCCATACCGGAAACTTTTAAACAGAAGAGTTTTAAAATCTAGAAGATTTTATGTTAAAATCAAGTATAATTGTATAGATGAGCACAAAAATCAGTTCAGTCCATTAACTTACCAATAATTTGGTGGTTGCTGTTCCATATAGGGACACAAAGCACTGAGCGGATATGGAAGTCAGAGAACTGGTCTGCCTACAAAAAGTGGAAGAGTAAAACATTATTCTACATAAAATGTGTTTTCATACTCTAAATGTGATATTATGTTCTGATTTTTGGTTGAGGTACAGTAGCTTTATGTGATCACTGTTTTGTTTTGTTTTTCAAACAAATGAAAAAACTGGTGAAAAACCCGTTAAATTTGCTTGTGGTTCCGAATCACTTTCTTTAAAATCTCCACTGTGGGGCAAGGACATAGACAGAGGATGTGTACTCAAATGCTGTAACACATTTAAAACAGATTACAACTATTCTGAATGACTACTGCATTAAACTGATGCATTTGAGACTGATTTTAAGAATATGTTTTTATTGCAAGTGCAGCATTGACGGAATGCTTCTGTTCGGAACATCAAGCGCAGTATCGCACGTGTATTGAAAGATTTTAAATGATAGCCATGGTACTTTTAATAAATCCACCACATCAATATTACCTATGTATACATGCCTCACCTGTAATAGAAGTGCAGTGCTACACGGAAATGTAAGAAATGCAGAAGGCAGGTTGTAGTAGTGAACAGCAAATTGCCATCTATGTTAAATTTATTGAAAGTCTGGTGGTAGAACTGTTACTTAAGATTGACCATATCACTAGGATTCTGCAGCCCTGAACATTTCTAGACATTACCCAGAACTGGTGCATGTAACAATGCAAATGCCAGACTCAGCTGGATCGGACACTAGCCAGACTTTTACCCGCCAGCTACACACTCCCTCACCGAAACCCCACAGAGTATTTCAGTTAGTGTGAAAGTGTCTTAAGTAGAGTATATCCTGCAGTCCAATGAGAAAGAACAACTTTGGAAAATGTACATTTATGTGTGCAGAAAGCTATAAAGACATTTTCAAGAGGCTTCACCAGTTCAAAGGACTGGCAATCATTTTAATCTGTATGAGCTGTATGAGCTCTTCACCAGTGTGTGTGAATCCAGGTTACATGTGAGTCATAAAGGTCAGAAACCAATCTCTTCAAAGTTCAAAGTCCAGTTGCTTAATGTGAAAATTATTAGGAAACCATCATACTTATACACAACATAGCCATGTATTTGTCCCAACAGATTGTCAATGTGGAGAACTGTAATGTCTTCAAGTGTGTGATGTAGAAAATTTGCTTCAGACCAGCTAACATGTGGTGTGTGCCATCGCATGACTATTCACACTGCTTTGAAACTTTGAAAACAAAATCACTGTTTGCCACCTGTCCTACTTGCCAGTTTTGGCTCCCCTGCAACTTCCTTCTCTTTTTCAAGTTTTGAAACAGTGAGGCTCTACACAGTGGTTACAAGATATCCTTTAGGACAGAGAACAGGAAACCTGCACGTGGTCAGGTTTTTCAAGGAATTAACCAAACATGGCAGAGCCACGTGAAAAAGCACAAGGAAATGACTCTGAAGAGCACAGTCGTCAGATTTAGATCAGGTATGTTTTTATTGATCTCAGCTTTTTGAATTCACCTTGTATATAATATATCACAATGACAGGGAATCACAACAGGTGTATTTCATACCAGTCCCACAAATCATTTCACTTTTTTCTTAAAAAAAAAATCCTAGTGATGTGAATTTTAGGAAGTATGTTACTGTGTGGTTACCTCAGCATCAAAGCGAGGATCCTGATAGGCGTCACTAATGTTTACAGGCAGTCCTGTGGAAGCCACCAGCTCCGCAATGCTGTTATTGATGAGCCAGTCTGAGTAAGATGATTTCTCCATGCTGTCTTTGAAACTATGGTCAGAAAAAAAAACAAGATAGATGACAAAAGACACATCATGGAGAAAAGGTTCTCAACCAGATTTGTTTAATTTCATTTACTCAGAAGGCATAACTGTCTTGCTAGCTAGCTGTGTGTGTGTGTGTGTGTGTGTGTGTGTGTGTGTGTGTGTGTGTGTGTGTGTGTGTGTGTGCGTATAAATCTGTG
>VVHJ01052236.1:0-11385 GCA_015107715.1 Tylochromis polylepis
GGTACAGCACTGTGGAGAAAGAGTGCCTGGCCATCCGGTGGGCGGTCGGCTCCCTTCGTTATTACCTCCTGGGACGCTCATTCACCCTCTGCTCGGACCATGCCCCGTTGCAGTGGCTCCACCACATGAAGGATGCCAACGCCCGGATCACCCGGTGGTATCTGGCTTTGCAGCCTTTCTCCTTCAAGGTGGTCCATAGGCCGGGGGCGCAGATGGTCGTGGCCGATTTCCTCTCCCGCTCGCGGGGGGGGAGTAGGTTCGGCCGGATGTGGCCCCAGCCTCAGTCGGGCGGTGGGGGTGTGTGGCGGGGTGTGGTCCCTGGCGCGGCTGCAAGGGAGGCGTATGGCAGTGAGCTCGCGGGGCGGGGCTCAGCAGGTGCTGGCTGTCAGGGGCTGATGAACTGGACTTATCTGTTTGCAGTGAGGAGGAGGACGGGACGGAGGAGACGGGAGTGCCGTCGCTGGGAGAATAGCGAACGCACGAGCGTCTACGTGTGTGTGTGTCTCAAATAAAGTTCATTACAATTCAAAGACGTCTGAGTGTCGTGGAGGGTCCGTCACAGTCTTATGTAGAGCACTAGCACACTGGACTCCGGTGTTGCCAGTGTTGCCTTACAGGAAACAAATCACACCTTCTCCCCAGTGCCTGCAGAGAAGAACTGCCACACAGACAGAATGAAAGAAAGGTGGGGTGAAGTGGATCATCTAAGAGTTCTTCATGTTTGAAGCTGGGGTATTTTGTATTTATTTCAATAACCTAGAATGAGTTTAGGTGTATTGTTTTATATTTTTTATTTTTTTGCCAAGACCCACTGAACCTGTCGGTGATGAACAGGAAATGCAGAATTGTATTGCTTTTTTAAAATCCTATTTGCAGTGCCTTTATTTTCTTTTTCTATTAGTTTTAGATATTTGTGCACCACAAGTCTCAACTGATGTGTTACCTGTGATGTGTTTTTCTGATAAAATCAGCAATGAGTGACAGGTAAAAAGGTATAATAAGGTAAAAAGAATAATGAAAATAAAGCATGAGCCTTTCAGGTCAGATCTAAATATCTGATGTTTCACTGATGTATTGCTCAGGTCAGCTACACGGTGTTCATGTTTAGCTTCTGCACTGAATCGGCATTAGCTGGCGTTGTGCAGCGAGTAGAAATACAGCACAGAAAAGCATAACACCGCTGAAACAGGCATAGCACACAATAATCAAACACTTTGGAGCACTTAGTGGGTGTTGCAGAATACTGTGCGTGGCAGAATTTCCTACATATAAATAGATAGTTGTGTGAGCCAGAGTTCTCCAGCAGCAAATATAGACACTATTTCATTTACACAGTGCATTACCATTACTCATGTTGCTTTATTTCACTGTGATGTCTATGCCCTTTTCCTGGAGATGAAGTCCAATTATGTCAATAATTTGCCAATCCAATGAAAATTTCTACAAACTGTTCAGCAGTGACCTTTTGGAACTAAACTAATATCTGTTGCATGCATACAGGAATGTTCATTAGACACATACACTGTCCTTTCTCTGCATTTGGGCATATGTTTGCATGCATAAGGAGTAGTATTAACATGGATAACTGTTATATTTCTGCTGGTAATTGGCACTGGCATTTTCTCCCTATGTCCATGAGGTTTTCCTTTGTTATGTTCTTTCCGTGGAAGCTAAATAATGCACTGAATCCCATTCCTGGGTTTTGCATTTTGAACACACCCTCAGACTTTCTGCAAGAAGAAGATGATGGGCAACTGCCATGTTCTTCAAAGCAAATATTTCCTCTTTGCCACATTGACAGAGGCACTCCATGAAATGTGTCTTTCTGTATGGAACTCATTCATTATACATTTCTCTTTATGATCAAAGAGAATGAGCTCAAGACAGGAACTTCAATCTGACTACTTCATTAAAACTGCCCCGAATATGTTGAATTAAGTCTCTTTTTTTTGGCTGTCAATTACTAAAAACTACATTCAGCGTATATTCATTATACGTCATCAGTACAAATGTCCTGCACAGAAGATTCTGCAGAATAAAAACTTGAACCTTTGATCCATACAGTGGGATGAATTAAGTGACCAGTATCCTCTGAGTGCCATTTTGCTCTTATTGTATAATCATCTTTGGCCTCATTGAGTGAAGGGTCACTGCAAATCAATACAGAGTTGTTCTGAGTGTCCATTTCTATTCTATGATGACATACTTCAGTGCTGATAGTAGTGGTCTCTTCCACAATGGCAATGCCACCATCACAAGCGCTCACTGAATTGTTTGAAAAACACAGAATTATACTCTGTGTTCACTGGGTCTCAGCCAACTTGCACGCCTATGGGAAATGGAAGATTAACATATTAGGCACAGCTCTGCACCACCATTATCAAAACACCAAGATAAGGAAGATCATTTGGAAGAATTGTGTTTTTCCCTCCAGTATAGACTTGTAAAAATCAATGCCAAGGAGCTCTGAAGCTATTTTGGCAACTCATGCTTTATGTGGGGTTTTCCTTTTCGGGTGCCCTTGTGTTGTTTCGCATTTTCTCACGCCACACTCCTCTATATTCCATGATACATTACTATAAAAGTTTTAGTCCTTTGTGGGTTTTTTTTTAGTAAACTTCTTTTTTTCTACATTTTCCTGTGAAAGTCTCATCACTGAATCCCAGAGGTATTTGCCTGAGCGTCTGCACTGGCTCACCTACGTTTTCTTACTACTGTACCAGAAGTGCCAGGAAAGAGCCTTAGAAAAGAAAAAGAAAAGAAAAGAAAAACAGCTTGGGTGTTTACTGCTAACAACCACCTTTTGCTTTAACCACACTGGAGAGACATTAAGTCGCGTCTACCTTTCTTTTAGTATATTTTGCATGTAAAAACAGCTGAAATTGTAGTCTTTGCCTTCAGTTTGGTGTGAATGTGGATTTATTTTGTCAGACTCATGAAGAACATTACTAATTCAGAGCCACAGGTTGGAAAGAGGCTTGAAGTTGAAGGCTGGTTTACATTAGTCTGAAAGTGCTATGTGCTACTATTTTATATTCGTATGTTATTTCACAATAGAAACTGTGGTATTATTGGGAATAAAGGTGTAAAATTCCAAAGTATTATCAGGCTGTATTTTAATGTTACCAAATTCCAAAATATAGAGTATGTTGGAGCACAAAAATGTAGGAAATAAGGTAGATATTAGGTAGTTGTTAGCCACATTGACCATATATTATGTTAGTGGTTCTAACACTAAACATATACTGGGATTTTTCCATTGTAGTGGGGACATTTTCATCAAAACTAAAAGCAATCCAGAGGTTCTGCTGGAGTGCATGAAGACTCTTAGGTTCAATCTTGCAGCCAAACATTTCCTCAGCTTTGCTTCTAGCTTATACATTTTAGAGACAAATTTAGTGAAAGCAGCTCTGGCTTTCTGGCAGCTGGCTGCATCTGGACATGAAGTTGTTTTCTTTGTTTGAGGCTCTGCCAAACTAACCACTAGGCAGGCATTATGACAGTGGTGCAGATAAGTAACAGAAGAAAGGGCTGGACTACATATGAAACAACTGAGCAACAGTGTTTTATGTAGGAGACAGTAGTTCTAACTCGTACAGACTGTTGATAGTTTGGAAAGTTGTTTTTTTTTTTTTTTTTGTATCCACCAAAAGCTATATCAAATTTTTAAAATTAGGGTGAGAAAATCCCAAGAGCACAGTGGGGTACCTAAAGGTGTACAAAGTATGATAAACCTCAGATTTCTGTAAATGTTAAATTATATGCATGCAACAAACTAATAAAAATGAAAGCTCACACCAACTATCCCTCTTCACCAAAAGAAGCACCACTGGGATGTTCCAGGTTGGGCTTAAGCTGCTGTCTCATCATCCTGTCTGTAAAACAAAGGTTTACAGTGACTGAAAATATACAACATACTGCAAATATAATTGCATATACAATTGTAAATACCTTCAATAGATAGACAGCATCAGTCAGAACACTGAGCTACCTGTAGGATCTAGTACTGGCTGCCATAAAACCAAAAGTGAAGGAAATCTGGATTTAATAATTTTCTTTTTAATCCTTAAATTCCTCCCAACAACACCAAGCAGCAAATTTCCAATCTGAATGAGTGCAAATATTTATTACACTTCAGTCTATTGATGAAAATGTATGCTGTTTATAGAGGTACACAGTCTGTAAAATCAATTAAAAAATACTTCTCTGTTAGAATAAAAAGGTTTTTGTTTGTCTAACGTTAAGAACCTGGACTGAGTTGAATAACAGTGCTGAAAGATGTCAGTGCGCCTCACAGATGTAACTGCGTCTTGTTTATGTCCTTTACGGTAAAGATTAGCTATTTGGTATGAATGCCTGTCCGTTAATAGGACATAAAATTGATTGTTTTAATAATGAAGCACAGTTTAACTGAAAAAAAATAACCTCGTTCATAAAAAAATCTAAACTAACTATTAAACTTTATTATAGATAAATTTATTTCTCAAACTTGGCACCAAATGGATGACGTGTATGTGAGGGTCCTTCTGACTTCCTGGTTTGTATAAACAGATATCAAGCTGAGTCGCCTCTCCCACAAAGATGTGAGTTTTTTGGTCTTTCGTGAAAATTTGACGTGGACATATGTTATATTCATTCACGTGGATTGGTCTGTTAACAACTGTAATGGTGTCTTCTTCATTAGGTCTAAAGTAACGTTTAAAATCACCCTGACGTCGGACCCGCGGCTACCGTACAAAGTGTGAGTACACTGACAGCTCAGCAGTCACCGCTTTAATTTCTCAGCCAGCTACATTTTCGACTTTATTTAACGTTTAGTTAACATTTCACGGCTACTGCAGATATTTTGTGTTTGAAGTTGTTTACTAAGCAACGTAAAAACGTGGTCAATGAGTGAACATCTGCTAGTGCTGATGCTGACACTGTAATTACAGTCGGCTTCCGTTGTCTGTAGTGTGGCTTCACGGCATTTTATAAGGTCTGTCATGAATGAACTGGACCTGACAGCATGATATCTTTACGTCGTGATCAGTGGAAATGGCACTCATTAAAGTAATTTGTATAAAATATGAGAATCCTGACATACAGCCAGAGTCATAAAAATATTATTAAATAGATTTTAAGCTTTTAACTGTATTTCTATTAGTTTTACAGCTTTTCCATTCATACTACATCAAAGTAGTTAAGTAATAGATAAACGATTAAATTACAGAAAAGTTTAAGTTTTTTCCAGTATTTACAATAAGTCTATAGTTTTAAAAAAAATTATCTGAATGAATAAAAACTGAATAAAAGTTGACTGTCTGGGGCGCCACATTTTAAAAATGGCGTTGACGTCCCTGCTATATGCAGGTGAAATTCACAGCAACAGGAATCATAGCAGCCAAGGCTAAATGTAAAGCACACCTTTTAACATTTAAGCTCTCAGACAGACTGTTATGGCTGTGGTGTTTGACTCTGCATTGCTTAAAGCCACAGTGTGCTTTTTATAATCCATGTCTTTGTCACAGTCAAGCACATGCATGTTTTAAGAAAATACTCTGCTTAGAATGCTAATTCTCAGTATGATAAAGTTTTTTTTAATCTAGAAAAAAGTTAGTGAATCATTTTTTTTCATAGCATTATTAAAGTTTCATAATTTGATTAAATTGAAAAAAAGAGCAAATATTCAATAGGTTTTGATACAGGGTTTAAAATTTTAAGTGGTGTTCTTGAACAAAATATTAAAATCTGGGTTTTCACTAATATTTTTTCTAATATTCTGGTTCTTCTGTTTGAGCAACACTTTGGCGTATTCGCAGATCCATTTCCATTTCTGGTTGAACTTCAGGTTTCTGATAAAATTACCTAATATTCTTCATGGCTTTCATGCAGAATTCATAGTTGAATCAATTTTTGCCATTTCTGCAGCTGATTTTATTTTCTTTCTTTGTTTTGTTTTTAGTGTAATATAAAGTGGTAGAATGAACTCTAAAAGACCTGAACAAATTTTGAAAATAAATAGCTTATTATGAACGTATTCACATGAATGAAACCAGGGGATTAAGGTGGACCTGAATGACATTGTAGCACCTTGATCTAATGAGTAATTAAATCTGAGGTTCGACAGGTTCGGCAGATTATTAGTAAATGACGTAATTTTTTGTGTCTGGTGTTGCTTCCAGTGTCAGCACGGAGAGACTTGCTCAGTAATAAGAAAATAATGACATCCCATAGCCCACTTCAAGCCGCAACACATCCTTTTCTGTTCTTCTCATGCGATGCATTCATGGTACAGACAAAAAAGTGCAATTGTGGTACAGTCTAGCTACAGAAGAGGAGCGAGCATAAACAGATCAATGCTTTTTTTTAAAGTGCCAGGTAAATTCAAATGTAACAGCTCAAACAGCTCAACACAAACGCAAACGGTTTCCATGCTGTTTGTGTCTCTGAGCAGCTGTATCTCCCAAGATGAGAAAAATGTGTGACACTGATACATAGACAAATAAATGACAGGAGAGGAGAATGAGATTATTTTCAAAGGTAAGCACTGCTTAGCAGGTGAAATTTTATAGATTGGAAATTTAAATCTTAAATGTAATGTCCTCATTTATTTCTAATACTTTTTTAAATAAGATATTGGAGCTATAAATAATGTTTTGCTGAATCAAAGTATTTTAAATTTATGTTATTCAAAGGTTGAATAAAATACCAGGCAGTTTAATGCAGGCTTAACTGGTTAGTTTGCAATATCGTGTTAAAGTTTAGAGTGATGCAGTGTGTTGGGCTGGTTGCTTCATGAGTACTGTTTCTAGGTTACATCAAGGGTAGCAAACATCAGTTTATATTTAAGGTGATTAACTCACTGAATTTGACCTATTATATTAGCTCCAGCTTTGTGTCTAGGAGTAACATCTGCTTACAGTCAGGTCCATAAATATTGGGACAGCAACACAATTCTAACATTTTTGGCTCTATACACCACCACAATGGATTCCAAATGAAACGAACAAGACGTGCTTTAACTCCAGACTGTCAGCTTTTATTTGAGGGTATTTACATCCAAATCAGGTGAACGGTGTAGGAATTACATTAGTTTGCAAATGTACCTCCCACTTCTTTACGGACCTGACTGTATATTTTTTAACTTGGTTTGGTAAACCCACAAGGAGCAGTTGAGTAGCAGCACAGGTCATGTGATCAAAGTCTGTACACAAAGAGAAATCTAATGAAGCTCACAAATAAATCATTATGTGACTGAGTTCTAAGTAATTCTTATCCCCATGCTGCACTGCTATGTCTGATCTTAAGGTTCCTCCCCCTGCCGAATCTCACTTTAACCCTGAATAAAACCATTTTTTTTCTACACGAATAAAGAATTTTATATTTTCTTTATTTCTCTTTCTTGGAACAAATGTGATTCTTTTTTGTTTTAATTAAGAAACATTTTACTTTGTATGGTTAATTGTTGCACATACCATACAAATAAAATAATGGATGATATGATGGTGATATGTTGCTCTTTTTAGTAGTATTACATTCAATTCTTTTGTTTCATAGGTTGGCATTTCTGATGTTATCTTTTTTTTGTTTGTTTGTTTTTTGCCTCTATGTATCGTTTAACTCAAATGTAAGCCATAATTGGTCCACAAACAGTTAAGGAAAGCAGTTTGTGTTACCTTACATAAAAGAAGTCTCTGTTTTCTGCATATCAGATTAACAAAAGGTATAATGGCTTTGTTTGTTACATACTGTATTATGTCATTTGGTTTTGTGTATATGGGTATAATATTCCTGCTATCCCATCATCTCAAAGCACTTAAATTGTTGAGCTACCATTTACCTTTTATGGACTAATTTGACATTGTCCTCTAGTAGCAAAACAATAAAGTGCTAACTTCTTTATAAAATATACAGTCAAAACATCTTAGAATCATGTTCTATGACAGTCATTTTTTTAAGCAGCACCAAATAACATCCCTATATTTTAACTAAATTATTACAAAACAGAGTTAACAGTTGGTTGCAAGAAAGCAACATGTAAGATTAGAATTTATGCAAATTAAAGATGCTAAACCTTACTATTAAGGTGAAAATTATTAGTTGATTAATATATAAGTTGATTTTTCTTTGATGTTAAGTCTAATGAAAAAATATACAAATAGTGAGGTTTAAACAAGACGCAATAGCAGAGTGTCTTGTTTTCAGTGGTATTTTTGCCACATAATGCATGGTCATAATTTCCAACAAAGGTTCAAATGAGTAGGTGCAAATAATTAGATGTGAAATACTGGAGACTGTTGTTACTTTAGCATTTTGACAGAGGGTCTTTTCTTTAATTAGGTCAGAGAAAACCTTGCTGGAGCTAATAATGTTATGGCTTGAGCAGAGGGATGGTGATGATAATGAGGTATCGCATTAGCCCTGTCAGACATTCAAAAAAAGTTACCACTGACTCTCAGTTAACACCGAGGTCATCTTTATTATCTTCCAGGTTTTCACTCTCACACTTAAGATGAAGATTCAGCTTAAGCTTAGCTTCTTTCTCTTTTTACTGCAGTGCTGACTACATCGATTGACTTTCTACTTCCAACAGCTCACCTCCACTGCACTACCTTACTTGGTGATTACATTTATGACCTTGAGATTTTTATTTATTTATTTATTTAAAAAAAAAATCTCACATCTGTGTAAAAGAGTCTGGTGGTTTTTGGGTTGCCCTTGGGAGATCTCTGGTCCCCACTGAACACTGCTCTGCAGAATTCATTTGAGAAGCATCCAGCTGACAGTGTTGTATGTGTAACTGTTCATGCCTTAAATGGTTTTGTATCCTCTAACAGAAATGACTCTGGCAAAAGTAATGTTGCACTTTATTTTTCTTTTGTTCTCCTCTTCTCCATTGGAAGTCAAAATACATCGGTTGCTATAGGGGCTGCAAAGCTTTAAGTGACTTAGAAACATAAAAGTAGCCATGTGATTCTCAATTGGCAAGCCTGATAATTGGGCCTATAGATGATTTTAAATGTTTTGGCCTGACTTATAAGAAATACAATTGGTGGAAAAACTAATGGGTCAATAGCTTTAGAACCACCGTTATCAACAATAAGTTGAAGTATTCAATTTCTATATCACTTTATCAATCTCTCATGTCATTATGGAGGAAATTTGGCCCACTCTACTTTACAGCATTTCAGTTCACTGAATTCTGGGGGCATTAGTTTATGCACAGCTCTCTTAAGGACCGGCCACAGTATTTCAGTCAGGTTGAGGTGTGAACTTTGACTGGGCTATTGCAACTCATTTATTCTTTTCTTTTTAATTCTTTCTGTTGTAGATTTGCTGCTGTGCTCGGGATCATTCTCCTGTTGCATGACCCAGTTTGAGCTGAGCTTTAGATGTCAGACAGATGCCCTCACAATTGACTCTAGAATATTTCTGTATACATTGACCTGGACACCTGTAATCATTACAGGTGTCCAGTTCCAGTGTCTGCAAACCACCACTGTACTCACAGTTGGTATGAGGTGTTTGTTTTGAAATGTTGTGTTTGGATTTTGCCTAACATGGTGCTGTGCATTATGGCCAACATCTCCACTTTGGTCTGAACTAAAGGACATTGTTCCAGAAGGCTTGTGGTTTGTTCAGATACAACTTTGCAAACCTTAGCCATGCTGCCATGTTCTTTCTAGAGAGAAGAGTCTTTATCCTGGCAACCCAAGTCACTTACTTGTTTGTGTACTTCTTCAGTATTTTTCTAATCATATTGTTAGGAACATTAACATTTAACATCCTATCTAAGGCCTGTAGAGTCTCAGATGTTGCTCTTGTATTTTTTGCAAGTTCTCTGAGCTTTGCATGGGCTGAGTTTGTGGGGACGTCCACTCCTGGGAAGATTGTGTTAGCACAAAACTTGCGCTTCTATAGAGGTGCTCACACTTGATAAGTTAATCAAGTGCATTTCATTTGTAACACCTGGTTTCTATTTACCCTCTTAATTCCTATGCAAGCAGTAAGGGTGTAGTTAGTTCTTCACTGGACTACATAGACATATGTAAGCTTTCTTCTTCACAAGACTGTAAATAGGAGGCATTTTATAAAATAAAAATGTTATTTTAGGGCATTTTTAAAATCCCATTTAATATGTCTGTTGCAGGCTAAGTGTCCCGGAGAGCACACCATTCACAGCGGTTTTGAAGTTTGCAGCTGAGGAGGTAAGCTGTTTCTTCTTGTTCTTTGTGCAAGGCTACGGTGGAATAATTGCATTTAGCAGTAATGCTGTTCAGCTGAATACAGATCTATGGTACATGTGAAAATATGTGTCAGATTATTTACAAACAGTCTTATATTTGATGTTTTAGACTGTGACATACCCTTGCAACATTTATTCAACATTTATCTATTTATAGTTACAAAATTCTAGTATAAACAATTGTACCTTTTAATAGACTAAAATGAAGCCTTGTTGCGGTAAGTGTCTCAGGCGCTGGATGTGTTTTTCAGCCGCATTTTTCAGTCTGACACAATGGGTTCACTTATATTTTAATCAATAGAGCTGTCTGCTGTCACTGAAAGCCTCTCTTTAGCCTTTGAAGTGTATTTTCTTCCCTTTTCTGTGCATAAACATGCAGCAGTACTGTGACTTAAATCATCCTAATGAATGAGTAAAGCTGCAGCTGCAGATGTGCTCCTTTTCAGTGTGTTGACAGGGTATTAATCTTATTCTGTTACAAACCAGGAAACTAATGAAACACAATTTTCACATTGGGATGTCCAAATTTGCATGCAGTGAACTTACCTGCTGCTAGAAGTTAATATGCTGTGAGGAGAATACAGTTATGGTTAAGTAGAACTACAAAAATTTCACCATTGATTTGGGGGTGTGTGTTTTATTTTCTCACAAATGTTAGCCTTTGAGTTACTTAGCCATGGGAGTAGTTTCCTGAAGTGGCTTCATTTTGCTGCCTTGTTGCTCTTGCTTGTCAAGGACGGTGTATTCTACTTCGACTACAAATTGTACATTTCTGCTAAGAGTGAATAAAAATAGGAAGAAACTTTTTTCAAGTGCTCAATTTTTATATGAATAAAATTGAATTTGAAGGAATGAGTGGCATTATACTGCTGGTATTTTGTAGTAAGTTCAGTTACATTTATTTATTAATCAACACAGATTTTGCCTGTGTTAGTAGGTTTATATTTTACATCTTCTTTATCATGCTCTGGTTTAACTGGCAGAATAAAAAGAAATTATTTCCTTAAAGATATAATGTAAAATATTTTATCATATACCAACCAACTAGACGGGTGGTTCAAACTCACTTATATGCTATATTTAATCCTTTAGGGTCCCCCCCCCCCCCCCCCCCCCCCCCCCCCACCCCACCCCCCCCACCCACACCCCCCTCTCTT
>VVHJ01052237.1:0-24347 GCA_015107715.1 Tylochromis polylepis
GGTACAAAATGGCGATGGACGAAACAAAATGGCGGACAAACTATAAATAGGAACAGGAAATGACACACAGACAGAGAGCATGCTGGGAAACAGGAAACAGGGCAAGACAATACACACCTGCTCAACTCAAGGTAAGTATTACTCAGGTTTTGTAGAGAATTTAGTCTATTTAGGTTTGTAAGGGAACGGGTAGGAAATTTGATAGAAGGAAGTAGAAGTGAATAAATTTAGCGTAAAGCAGTGACACACTCCGGGGCCTGATCAACCCTGGCAGGGCCTTCCTTGGATGAGGGTGTCTAGTGATAATGGCCGAAACACCCAATGAATCCAAGGTGCACTACTGACGATGTGTTAAATTTTAATACTGAATATTATACTTTAGATCACAGCTTTAATCCCTAAGCAAAAAAAAAATTTTGGTAGAGTGATTTGTGGGCTGAGGCATCCTGCGAGGCTGGGGTACGCTGCTGGCGAGGTGTCCTGCTGGTGGAGATCTCGGGCTGCCTTTCCTCATGGTAGCCATTTGATATCCATTTGAAGCAACGCATTATCAGGGATTGTAACACCTAGTCCTTTTATCAGAATCAGAATCCTGTGTCATCAAAATCAATTTTTATTAAATTTTTTTTTTACAGGAAAGCTTTGTTCAGCATGTGTCCAACCATGTGTCCTTCATTAGGCTGTGGAACACTGTGTTACCTCAGCAGATTGTTGTTTAAATTTATCCTGCTTAAAGTTTCAGAGCTCTATTTGTAGCTGTAATATTAAAAAATAAGTTATTTATAAATTTGATTGGATTAGGGAGCACTCAATCAAAAACTTTAGTGCAGATCAACAGTCAAATGAAATTTCAAATTTCCCTTTTTATGTGAGCGCACGCACACCCTGAAGCAGTCCATGTTAATGAAAGTTAATAACCACCATCCAGAAACAAGTTATTTTTCTTATGTTGAACTTGTTTTGTAGTACAGCCCTCATAATGTCTGTGCACAGATTTTGTCAACAAAATAGTGCCACTACCATACAACATGACCATAATGGCTACATCTCACTGTTATGAAGGTAAAAATAAAGGGCAAGATCAAAATCCACCAGCTGGGTGAAGCCTTCTTGCATGGAGATTACACATTCTCCTTATGGCAGCATGGACTTAGACAGGTTACTCAAGCTTCATCCCACAGCCATATTAAGTTAATTTGCTGCAAATGTGAATAAATGTCTGTATGTGCCCTGTGACACACTTGCAAACCTGTCTGGGGTGTACCTTGCCTCTCGCCCTGTAACAGCTGTAATAAGGTCTTGCAACCATGAATTGGGTAAGCGGAATAAAATTGATGAATTGATATTAACTGATCTTTATTGAATGAATGTCAGTGAAATTTGGCATGGGCACACATTCCTCCCCCAAGATGAATTGTAAAAGGTTTAGTTATTCCTCGGTCTTCTTCAAGCTTCATGTCAAATTCAAAATTGCACAATGCTTTGGTTTGGGGGTTGGTTGATATACAATGGTTAACAAATTCATTACACCATCTGTCATGAAAATAAGAAAACACAAATATTGTAGAAATCTGTCAAAAATGCGTTTAACACAAAAAATTATATTGTTATTTGTTAATAACAAATTGAATTCACATTTATGTATCTACATTTGAGCTGGCACTCTGGCCTTCTAATAATAATAATAATAATAATAATAATAATAATATGGTTTACTACTTTTTTTTCCTCATTTTTTTTTTTTTGTAAAACTGTTGATTTGAAAATTTATGGATAACAGCAATGGTTATATTTTACTATTATAAATATAATTTTACTTAAAGAGCTGGCACATAATTACAGAAACATTAAAAAATAATTTTGGTAATTACCAATACTGTTAATTTAAGGCAGCTGTAGCACAAACCTGGGTAGTGATCTAGTAAAGGATTGTATATGAAATGTGTTCATTTTAATCAAACTGGGTGTTTTCTCTGCTGTCAATTGAACACCACCAGCACTGGTAGTGATGCATATTGTAAAATATAAGCTGTTGTTTCCTTAGAGAAGCCTGCACTTGTGTGCCTTGAATAATGTCAGCAACAACTGGTGAACAAAATTTTTCACAGAACTGTTTCACGCAACCATTTTATGCTAAATATCTGTATCTTACTGAGCCAACATGTACTGAGCACAAAAAGGTTAATTTGCTCTGCCGTAGCTGGTGTTTGACAGTCATTTTAGAGACAAATGCAAGGTGGCTTGTTGAGTGAATAGGGGACATATGAGTGAGGTTGGTCTCCATTTACTGTGCAAGAGAATAGATGCTCAAGGACCTTGACTACTCAGAAGAGCACCAGCCGAATATTGAGAGGATAAGAGATAGGCCCATGTAGTAATTTGTAGTGTTCATGCTACATTACACAAGCAGTTGTTGAGTTAAAGCACTCTAAAAAGCTCTTTTTTTTCTTAAATGAAATTGTAACTGCTGTACTGACTTGGAAAATATCTGCCAGTAAAGGTTTTGGTGAAATATTTTTTTCCAAGTTAGATTCTTTTTCATTTCAGTGAGTGGATTTAAGTTAGAGCTTCAATGTGCTGTTAATGTCCTTGGAAAGAGTTTTTATGTTTTGTCAGTGTAACCTCAAAGAAAAACCAGCACTAGCAAGTGCTCCCAGAACCTTGTGTTTCCAATTACTGTCTGTGTGGCTCTTTTCAATATCGAAAGAGAAATGTTCCTGTGATCACAACATTCTTGTAATGACAGAGTGAACCCATCAACAGGGTGGCAGCAGAGCCAGCCGGCATTAATGAATCTTCAACGTGAGACACAGAGCAATTACATGTGATGTTACTATGGCTTATTCTTTTCTTGTGGAGAACCATCCAATTATCAGTTGATCCGAGAGTTTCCAGGGAATCACAACAATTGTCACTTGTAATTTTGTTGTCGTTCATATGATGAGAAATGTAACTTGGCAACAAAATGGATGGGTTTACAGGACTGTGCCACACCAGGGCAGTTTGTTGTTGCACTCTAATTGTGAAATGCTGACAAGCATGTCAGCATTCACAATTTCCTGCCATTGCTTCTTGCTTCTTTAAAAACAAAAATGCACTCTTCTCAAGCTTAATAAAAAAAAAAAAAGAGAGAGAAACTGTCTATAAACAGTAATTGCCACATCATTATTAAATACCAGAAATGTTATCGTAAGTGTTGGGCTGACAAATTGCAGGTCCCTTTCTTTTAAATTTTGCTTTTGTTTCAAAGTTTAGTTTAAAACATCTGCCGTCTCTTCTTATTTGTGCTTGGTGTATTTTAATTTTTAGGATTATATTTTAATTAATTCTTTGAAGACTTTTCATAATTCTTTTGGCTTCCTGAGCCTCGTGAAAATCAAACTGACTCTAAGGAAAACTGACTCTGAGGACAATCTAGTCAGAGGGCCCTGGTTGGAAAACACTTCTCTATCTGTGCTTTTTGTCTGATATCACAGGAGTAGAGTAAGGAATAGATTTCATTCTTCCTTCAATAAACTATTATTAGAATTTCATAAAGAAATCAGTCAGCACGAGCCACAGTGGGTTCTCGGCTTTTGGATGATTCTGCACAGCAGCTTTTGGAAGTGAGTCAACCTTGCTGTGTGGTTGGCACAATACCTGAACAGCTGCACGTACAACACAAGGAGAAAATGTTCTACAGTGAATGTTTATGTTATGCTGTTTTCCCCTTTTGAATATGCAAGCATGTTTTGTGCTTCCACAAACTTACCTTGTGCTCCGTTATGAAACTATATGCCAGATTCTGAGTATGTTGAATATTTTAAGTTGAATGGGTAATGCATCATTACTCTGTATTTCAACCTGTCACTCAAATTCAGCTCCTTCACTACTCCCTGTTTTTGACAAGCAGGACACTAGGGGGCACTATGTGACCTGCTGTCTCCTTTTTTTTTTTTATTGTGGACTGGTTTCCATTGCAAACTGGTAGGCTCCAGTTCTGTGCACTGTCACTGCGCTGTGTTTCCAGAACCACACTATACAAGTGTGAGAATTGTAGATATAGTCCCGGAGGCAACGCTACATTTCATAAACAAAGGAATATGAACACTTGGACTGCGAGTCATCAGATCCATCCACACAATCAGAATTAAATGAGTGAAATTATTCTTTTTCTGCATTCACTGTTTTTAATTCAAACCTGACCCAGCCTTAATATATAGGAGAACTGAGGCGAAGTGTATTAATTTCTTTTCTCTTTTCAATACACTTGCATTTTGTGAAAAATAGTGTTGTAATATAAGCCTAGATGACTTTATCATCAGAAATCTTAAACTGTTCGATAGGTCGAGGAATAACTTTCAACAAATTAATCTTTAAGTTATATAGTTTATATTCACTGACATGATTTCATGTAAAAGATGAATATTTATTTTAGGATAAATCTCTTTTAAAAAGCTCTGCTCTTGAACCAGTGGATTCTCCTGCCTCATTCTAAGGCACTGGTTTTATAAGCGGTCTGATGTAACAGCAGAATTACCCCTGCATTGCTTTTTTTCAGCCGGACACCTACCCTTTCTATACATAAATGCACTGCTATTTAGATGCTCTCACGCAAGTGGGCTGTACTAAAAAAAAAAAAAAAAAAAAAAATGGTGAGCTTTGCATAGAAAAGGCTCTCATACAATGTCCTCTAACGCTCATAATTGTACTGATATGCAGGTCCCGGCTGATCCGTGCATGATAAAAGACAGGCATGTGGAGGCATGCAAAGCCTGTGTGGATACAGAGTACATGCTGTCGAGCTTGTCCTTTCAACTACAGCACAACTATACATACTATCACACTTAAGCACCTCTGTGCTTATCCAGCTGAACGAAAGAATGTATGGTATGGGAAGCTGTATGATATTGTCCTGGCACACGAACACAGAATTTCTTCAGACATTCTTTTTACATTTTTTTTACTTATGGCTGAATAATGCCTGGCTTTGCTTAATCTACCTTATAGCATCTGCGTAGATGATGTATGTTGCAGTTCATGCTTATAGCAGTTAAAAAAAAAAGCTGATTAGTTTAGCATTCATGTGAAACCTTCTATCATGTAAAGTTTTATGGTTTTAGGAGTGCCTGTCTGTCTAGCTCTATTCATATTCCTGTTCTCAGTCTTGTGTTAAAGCCTTTGTTATGCAATGAAGTCTTTGCTGTCTCGGTGGCAATTCTACTCAATAAATTGGCCATAAAACACAACTGTTAGTTTTTGATTTTGACTTTATAAAGCATAACTGTTATGCTTTTAGTTGCACTAGAGAAGATAAATACAAGAACATAGCATGCATGAATAGATTGTCACATAATACAAACAATTCATGCTTCTTTTGGTTATCTTTTAAAACAAGTTAGATAATGAGCAAAAAACAGCCTGTCTGTCTGTCTGCTCTCCTTCAAATCAATTCTGTATTTCATTGGTAGGATGGAGTATTTCAGTGAGGGAGGGTCAGTACAAAGAAGAGTAGCTTGCTGTTGTCGCTTTCTGTTATCTTTCACTTTCTCTTACCATTTGCAGTGACTTCTGCATAATCTGTGCTGTGACTTAGGTGTCAGTTTCACTATGTAACACAATGGGAAGTTGGGAATCAATAACCTGCCAGTGAGTGTGTGAGAGAAAGAAAGACAGAGACTTTGCATATATCCAACAGAGTGAAGAGAGTAATTTCCTTTCTTTGGAACAAAGCACTGATCCCTAGAACACAGCTCAGTGTTTAGACAGAAAGCACAAAACATTTCACACTCCATAGCCTCCACATTGGGGACCACTAGCCAGCACAAAAAATACATTCTTAAAGTCATTGATTCAGCCAAGTTCTGAAAACACTGCTCATCCTGGTCTACTTCAACTTTATTCTAGTAAATCCCATTTTGTGCTTTTCCAAAAGTATAATTCTGTTTTAAAATATAGGCACTGTTCTGCATATGAATTCACTGTAACTATAGTACATAATATACTAAGTGACATATTACATTTTCTGTTGGATGGATGGTTGCATTTCAAAACTAGAATGACTTCATGGTAGCAAAAAGTGTTCTTTTGTTGATATTCACATATCCATACTAGCAGTTACATGTGTCTTGTCGTTGGTGGCTTTGCATCTAGAGTACAGTGGCTTTTTAGAGTGTTTTCACTGAAAACAGGTCCCCGCTGTGGCTAAAAACAATGCTGCAAGAGTCAACCCAAACAATAAAGTTTGCTGTAACAGGGTTGTAACTAATGTAGTTGTATTAATAATTAATCATTACATTTTTATGCCTCTATGCAGGCGACAGCCTTCACCGACTTATAAAACTTGACAGCCAACAGTGGGAAAAGTAGAATTTTCAATGTACAACATGCTTCCAAATTCCTCTTTTTTGACGACAGACATGTTTGCTTGTTGCTCGTGTTGAGTCTGATTTTTGACAGTCTACCAAGGCTGCTGACACTGAAGTTCCAGATGTCCAGAGCTTTGCACCAGCATATAAAAGCAAAGCTATAGAAATAAAGTTCTGTTCTTTCTGCATCTTTCTTCTGTTTCAAGTCCACAAGACCAGATTGTGATGTGACTGGATTTTAAATTAGTTTACTAACTTGTTTAAGATCTGGTGGACATATGGAATTATGTTGTGACTCCACTGACCCTGCTATCAGCATTGCATATTTACTATAAACACTGAGCCTTTTTTGCTGTTGTTCAATTGTGAAGCCATACTGCACATGTGTACAACGCACCCTCCATGCTTGCCTCTCTTTACACCTTTGTTTGACAAAGACTAAACCAATAGATAACTTGTGAACAATTGCATATTACGAATCTGTTATTTGTGTAGGCGTAAACATAATGAACAAAGCAATAACACAAATACAGTCCTGGTAAAACAAAAGAACATTCTCTTTGAATAATAAGGTTTTACATATCAGGCCATAATAAGAAATAATCTGATTAATAGAAGGTCTTGAAATTGAGTAAATACAATCTTAGATTACATTACATTACATCATGTAATTTTTTTAATGAAACAAAATTTAGTCAAAATGTAGAAACAGTGTGTGAAAAAAGTACAACCTTACTGCTCCCATACAAATTAATAGGGTAGGCAGCCAGGTGCTAAAAGTCAAAGTGTGAGCACCTATAAAAGCAGAAGCTTTGGCAGTTTTCTAATCTGTAGTATTTAGGTGTGTTAACATGGTGCCAGGAAGGAAAGACATCAGCAGACCTTAGAGAAGCACTTGCTGTTGCCCATTAATCTAGGAAGGGTTATAAGGCTATTTCCAAACAATCTTATTCAGTGAACAAGATTATTCACAAGTGGAGAACATTCACAACAGTTGCCAATCTTCCCAGAAGTGGATGTGCCGGCAAATTTCCTCCAAGGTCAGACCTTGAAATGCTCTGAGAAAGTGCAAAAAAACCAAGAGCTACTTCTCAGACTCTGCAGGCCTCAGTTAGCATTTTAAAGGTTAAAGTTCAATTAGAAAAAGGCTGAAGAAGTATAACTTACTTGGAAGGGTTGCCAGGAACTGTCTTGTCTGTAAAAAGAACATGGCAGCACAGCTAGGATTTGCAAAGTTGCATTTGAAAAAACTTTCACTTCATTTTTGTGAAATAAATAATGAAATGTAATGTGTCATGCGTTGCTGTTCATGTGAGTTTATTCTTGAATAATTTAAAATTATTTAAGCATCAAATGAGTTTTTATCCTGACATACAAAACCTTAGAACTGACTGAGAGAGGATGCACAGTGACTGTATATCTCATCCCATTATTAGACAGTGCCAAAATAGCACCTGTTCAGTTTTCTCTGACAAGTGGAAAAGAAACTCGAAATAGTGGAGCAGTTTGGCTGAGAGCACTTTTTCGTACTGCTCCCTGAGACACAGTCACCACCATACTTATCTGTTTCAGTAATTTAAAGTCATCTCCAAGAATGGGTTCAAAACAGCATGAAATGACATGCGAAAAGTAGAAAATTAGTTAACATGACACTTCAAATGTACTCAAAAGTGGCATGTTAACATTTAAAAAGCGTGTTTGGTGTTGCTGCAAATGACTTTTTGGTTCATCACATTTTCACCAACATGAATAATAGATTCATCGTCTTTTACAAATTGCCATGAGATAGGCTTGTGTTGTATATTCCTGTGTGACTAACCTGGACTCATGCATTTCTCCCCTCGTCTGTAATCAGCAAGCTGTTTTATCCCTCAGTGCTGCCACTGAGTAGAACACTGGTAAACCTTGCATATCCAGAGAGAAGACATTTCTGTCCACTTACAATTGTTTCTGCATTTATTGAATTGGATCATCAGCCATCATAAAAACATTCAAGGTCACTTGAAGCACACATCTCGTTGCGCCTAACATTTACTTGAACAATAACTAAAAATGTTATCTCTATATTATTTGTACTTAACTTTTTTTTGGGTGTGTATAAACATCAAGGTGTGCCAGAAAGAGTTGTGTTTATGTGTGCGTGCACTTATAAAGCATGAGTCCTCTTGTTGTATCCTCAAGGGTTGATGGCTGAGCTCCTTGGGAGGGGTGCTGCAGTATTTACCACCTGCTATGAAACAAGCCTTCTGTGCAACTGTGATAGTGTCATATGAAGTGAAATGAAAGTGATGTCTCTCCATATCAATGCGTCCCGTTTTTAGAATAATCTTTCCGTGGCATTCCTACTTTTATTAGATTATGTACAAGTGGTGAGCAGGGAGGCAAAGCAAGGAGACAGAGCGGAGATGACAGGGAGCAATTGTCATGTTCATTTCTGTATGACAAGTTGTTGGCTCCTTGGATTATTTCCATCGACTCAGCTAACATCCATATTTCAATATCACTTTGTTTACAAAATCTCCGCTTTTCTTTTCTTTTCTTTCAAATTTTCATCTTGTGTATATATATAAAGAAATAACAAGACCAGGAGACCAGAGACAAGATTTGTTTGGTAAATATCATTTCATGTTCTTCTTGTCTAATTCTTTTCCTTCTTTTATTTTTCTGTTGGCCCCAGTATATTACACAACACTAACTGGACCAGTTTCTTATTTAGATTTGTCTTTGCCTCTCTGACATTTTTGCACTAACCTGGTTTTATGTCTTTGACATTTGTGCACTGAGTAGTCTCGACCTGTTGTTGGTCTAAAATTGCTAATTTTGTAGCATTAATTTGTCTGAGATGAGATGACAAGATGAGTTGGACAGAGTGGGAATTCTTTGTTTTTGTATAGAACTGTGCAAAACGGCTGACCTACTTCCAAAGAACTCGACTTCCTTGTGATTTTTTCAGTGGTCTCGAGCAATAGTTCTCAAGGATTTCAGACAGTCATTCAAAGTTTTACTTTGGACACTGACTGCTTTTTCAGTCAGTTTCAGTCGAGTCCTTGTATCTGATCATTTTCAGAGGAATGTTTGTTTGTGAAGTCTCTGAACAATGACCTAAGAATAATTTTTGCACAAAAAAGGCACCTCACCCTAAGGGATAAACCAGAGCAGTGTTTATATATAACAGACAACTTTTTAAAGAACCAGTTTTAAATATTACAAAATGTTACAAAAATGCATAATTTGTTCAGTTTCTTTAGCTGAATGTATTAAAAAAATGCCAAAGATGACACAGTTTGACAGGCATAAAATTGTATTTTTGCACTAACAAGGTGATTCCCAAAGGTGATAACGTAGTAGTTAAAAAAACGTGACATATCTTGGTATCACGTGCAGTGTGTCCTTAAGAAAGAGAGGACACTGAATTAGTGAGGGGAAAAACAAGTTGCAGGCTTAAAAACTATCTACAGCAGATGAACTGTATCTGAAAGTCATGTCCTAAAGAAATGTAAAAAAATAAATAAATCTAGCAAACACCTGACACAGGACCTGAGAGCTGTAGCTGGCCCCTGATCCATTGTTTACTCAAGCCTCATCAGAAAAGAAGGATGGCTGTCAAGAATCCATTATAGGGAAGGGAAACAGGGAGAAAAGGTTGATGTATGCCAAATTACACAAGAATGGGACCCAAAGTCAGTGGCAACTGACCTTATTGAGGTCTTATATTGAGGTCTGATATGAATCCAAATTGAAATTATTGGTTGTAATTGGTATATGCTGTACAGTGGTCAGGAGAGAGGCACAACAGGATCATCTTGACAGAGAACAGAACAAAAGCCAGCCAACATCCGAAGAAGAGCTTTCAATGTCTATCAAGAAACCGGGAGAACTAGCCCTGAAAACTACTTAAAGAAATTTCCAAAAAGCTTGAAAGAGAGTTCAAGCTGTGCTGAAGAATAATGGTGGTCATGCCAAATATTGACTATGAAGCTTGTTAGAATTGTAAAAAACTCTGTTTTTACCTTCTATACTGTATATCCATGTATGTTTGGACATGTCTGGATAAATTTCTGCACCAGGTCCTCATTTTCCCAGCAAAATATAAAGAAATGAAGGATGGCTCAAAACTTGTATATTTCATATATTGAACCAATTTTTAATACCTGAGTGTACCACGGTCTGAAAAAAATTCGTGTAGAATGTTTTTCTCCTTATTTTTACATGAAGGGGGATTACTTTTCTTCAAACATGAGTTCCCTTGTCAAATTTTGCATAGTCTGCACTATTCTAGGCCAAATCCCTCTCTTCTCAGTTGAATAAATTTATAAAAAGTCTACGCTTTTTAAAAATTTCCTGCAGTGCAGCTAAGAAACACTGTGGCCCTGTTAACATATACACAGAAGTGTTCGAATTTCTTTCTAGCACATGCATGCTGTACACTGTTATATTGTTGCATCAGCTGCTGTTGACATCAGGACAAATCTTGGAACAGGCTTCATACTTCTGATTTAATTCTGGTTACTGTCCATTCCATTATGTGTCTGTCATACCACCAGTTCACTACTGCTGACTTATAGCTTTACTGACTTCAGCAGTCCTTTCTGGTCACATCTAGGAAAAATATGAAAGATTATTGGAATTAAGAGACTTTGGTGTCTTGGATGCTTCAAATCTCTTGTAAAGATGCTCATGCAAGGACACAAGGAGTGGATTAGATTCCAGCTAAACACTGAGAACTGGAGGAAAATGCAATAAAGCTGACAGGGAACAAGCTGTAAGTTTGGTGGTGAGTGTGATTCATTGGACTGTTGACCTTCCTTTAAGGGAGATGATGAACAACCTGGTACCAGACCCCAGGCATCAGGCCCTGCTCTCTCTCTCAGCTGTCTGCAGCTTCACCTTCAGCTCACATTTAATCACTCTGACAGCCATCGGCTGATAAATACCCACCATATGGCTACCTTCCTCACCTCTTGCTCCATCCTGCAAAACAAACAACAAAATGTCAGTGCTATGGCAATGGTGCCACCTAGACCTTCCATAAGCCCAGTATCTCTTCCAATTTCCACCCCACATATTACCCATTCAAAATAGCCAGCATCATTGCAACTAATAGAGAAGATGACAGAAAAATCAGTGCACTGCTGCCCTTTTGTATATACCCTTGAAAATGCAATATTATAGTTATTGCACCTTCTTTTTGAATGAGCTTTTTGAAATAAAACTTTTAACTTGCTGCTGCTAGTTTTTTTTTTAAAAAATCAATTAAAAATTTATGTTTGATAAGAAAGACTTTTTAATCAACTTCTCAAACCCAGTCTAGGGTCAAGCGTCACTGTTTCCTTATCAAGACATGACGAAGAGTGCCCCAGGAGCTCACATTTAATACGGTCCTCTGGTGGCATGATTGAGAAAACAAGCAGATATAACTATTAAAAGTCATAAACCATTTCTGATTTCTGCTCAGCTTTTGGGATGTTGCCTGGCCAGGAGTTAGCTTGAGGGTCCTCTACAGAATACCTCAACACATACTTTAAACTCTAAACACAGAAATAGTTCCAACTGATAGCTGAGCCTGTATGGTGAAAACCCATGACAAGAGGTTCACAGAAAACTGAGAAATGTTAGTTCTTTAAAGATAAAAGGATCATTTATAACTTTTACTTTTTGATTGTGTTCTCAATATCCAACATTAATTAATTGCGCTCAGTTTCTACAGTCTGGTCAACCATTTTTATGCAGATAGTTATTTTGCTGCTATAATGAGACCACCCTGTGAGCAATTAGGTTTCTTAGGTTTCCTTGGAAACACCCATTAATTATGATGCCTTAATATGAATGAGGGCATTATTCTGCAATACTATGTAACATTTTAATGTTGCTATTTAAATGCAAATTTTGACTTAATGGCCCCAATTGAATTGCAATGAATAAGTTCAATTTCAGTGTTTGTATGCCTTTTATGTACATTTAAAACACTGAAATTGTTTCAGCATTGCGTCACGGTCACTCATTTTAGCGCGCAAAAAAGTATCTCTGTATTATGGAGTCTGTTATTTTTCATGCAAAATAGCTGACTATAAATACAACTACTTCTTTGGTGAATTAATTTTGAAATTAATTCTGTGTAGTTAGTGTCAAGATAATGGTGTTGTTTAATGGTCCCCACAGCATGAAGGTAAAATAGAGTAAAACTGTAGAAAAGCTCTACTATCAAAGATATTCAAAATCTCTTCTGTGCCCAGCATCATGGTGGGCCCCATCATATGCTGATGAGCACATGCCTCAGCTGTAACCTTGGCCAATCCTCCAGTCCCTGCAGGGCCCATACCGGTCAGAATGGGGTGTAATACGACTAATCAGACACTTTAACTTTTATGTAAATCGCCCTGGCTTATGAATCTTTAAAGAGGTGATGTCAAAGACAAAAAGGGGTGAGGTGGGGATAGGTGAGTGAACAGAACTGTCAGAGATGTGAGCTCTAAATCTTATTACTCAGTGCTGCTTTGAAAAGATGCACTCACACACTAATTAAGTCATACAATTAGTCTAATTAGTGATGCTGCTGTCAAACCAGCCAGAGATATACTGTTTCTACGAAGTGCCTGTTTTAAATTGTCCCCTAATGTGACAGGCTTCTGTCATAGCTGTGTCACTGACATGAGGATGAATCTCATATTTAAAATGTTTTTTGAGGCTAAATATGTAGAAATATACATTCGTCCTGTTGTGCTTAATGACCCACTTTGAAGTTAGAGGAAAAGAGTAATTGTTGTGCCTTTAGGTGTGATAAAGCTGCATCCATATATAGACAGCAACAGATTAACAGTGACATACAGATTAACAGTGTTGCTCAACTGAGCTAACCGTAATTACTGACCTGCATTCCGTGCTACCCAAGGCTAACGCATACACATCCACATGGGTGCACACACGTGCACACACTGTTGTTGCTGCAGCAGAATGATTTCACGATTCAGGTCAACAAGAAGCCTCGGGCACATAAACCCAACTCTTCCTTTCTTTCACAACTTAATTTGTGAGGAATAATGGCTCAGATGTACAATCAGGCCATAGAGCTTCACCAGTTTAGGCAAAATATATTAGCCTCAAGAACAGCACTCCCTCACTAAATAATTAGTGTCAGTGTGACTATTTGTCAAGTACAATACGCTATGACATTGCTTACTGCATTGGTCCAAAAATAAACAAGATACTTAAACAGTCACATAATACATATGGTCACATTAAGGTTCACCAAATCCAGACTAAGTATAAGTGTGCATGTATGGGATATATTTAATATAGTTGAGTTATGTTTAATCATCACTATGTGACTAGAAACAGTGTTACATTCAATGAAACAAATGTTGTATAGAAAATCTATTAGGAAAAAAGTATTTTTATTTTCATTTCTTTTTTCTCTCATGCAGAGTCTCATGCATGTAGACTCTGCCTTTGATAAAGAAGATTAATTAATGTAATGATTAATGCAAAACTCATTTATTCAGCTATGGGAAAAGTTCTGCTATACAACACTACAATACTATGCATAAAGGCTACCAGTATGCTTATCTTTTAACTTTTTAATCAACTGACAGTTTGAAAAAGAAGAAGCTGTAAATATATACAGTTACAATATCTCTACATTAATATAATTATCAAATGGTGTACTACTCTGCCTCTTAGACTCTGTGAAACGATGGCTGTAATAACAGCGACAGTGACTCCGAACTGTATTGAAAATATGCGCTGCCAGGGATAAAACTGCCTCAGTGGGGCTGAACAGAGCAGTGGAGATGTGGCACTGCAGTACTTGTTACCAAGGTGTTTTGGTATTACGGTACAGAAAGTTGTCACATGTTATCAGTCTTTATGTACAGTAAACACTTTGTTTATATAGAACATAAATTTGTTTAACTTTCAATATATGTGTTTCATGATTTAATGTTAGGTGAATTTTATGATTATGGTGAAATTTGGGTATGATACATTTCTTCAAATTTTAGAACAGACTAAGAAACAAAGAAACCAAAACTCTAAAACAACTCTATATGTTGTGTTTAAAGACTGTATTTGCTTAAAATTCTTCTGAAATACAGATTATAAAATAGTATTCTATTTTTATATGTTAATAACTTCACAATGGTCTTGGTAAGTCTCAGTTTTAACTTGACAGTTTTTTTTCCTTAGTCTTAATCACCTAGGTAAATATATTTCAAATCTTTCAGAAAAGATCAAAAGTCTCATGCAAATAACTTTTACATTTGGAGCTAAATGAGTCTGTGATGTGTGTGAGACAATATTATGAAATTAGATGACGAATGATGATGACTCCAAAATATCTTGAGAATTAATTGTACAACATCCACAAAGATAAGCACTTATTAAAGTTTGTTTCTGTTGTGGTCAAAGCAGAAACAAGCACTAAAACCAAATTTAATTAAGACAACATTTTCTGTGACTAAGGCATAGTGCCTGTCATGTCCCATTAAAAAACAACTTTTTCAGTCAAGGGATCCTCTATAAAGTAAATATGACGTGTCTTTTACCAAATGAAATCATAGTAATTAGGAGTTAATGGTTTAGATCTGCAGTTAAGAAAACAACATTATAAACCAGTAAACAGTCTCTCTGTCCCTGGAGAAAGAGCTATGTTTTCCATTAGGGGTGTTCATAGCCATCAGGGAATTCAAACAGTGTTATGGGATTCAGTTTATTCTACAATGTTATGATTAACTGGACCTTGAATTTTGGAGCCTGTAGGAAAATATCTTCATGCCTTCCTTTCTCTTGGTTAGATTACTCTGGTTAATTCTTCCCTTATTAAATTTTCTTGGGCTGACTCCTCGGTTTCTTTTATAAATACACAAAAACAGAGGGCATAAATTCATCTGTCAAAAATGGCCCCAGAAAGCCGTGTTTACATTTAGAGCGTCCGTCTTCTGTCTTTGCCTGACTTCATCTTGGGTTTTTGTAATTGGGACATGATTGGATTAAGAGAGGAAATGATGGGGACATGTTGCACTGCTGCATGTAATCCACTTTTAGGCCTCCTGCTTCTGGAGTGTCTCTGATCTTTGGAAATTTGTTTTGCATTAAAAGTCCTTGTCTAATGACAACTAGACACAGTAAATTAATTGTTTCCGCCTCTGGCATGAAGGGTGTCGGTGTGTTGTTTTGGGGTTTTTTTTTTCTTTTTCCATGGTAATAATTATTCTGTCAGTTATGCAAGATTTATATATTTCATTTTCAATGCTGTCCATTTTTCAGTGTATACATATATTCATAAAGTGGTATTTAGTGTTATTTTGACAATTAATTGCTTAGCTAAGTAGCAAACATACTATTGATGTTTTAAGTTTCAGTTTGTGTGATCAGCATCTCGGTGATGTGCTGATGCTGCATCATTATAGCAATTAGTATTTTTTTCCCAACAACTGTTCCTGTTGTTAATAAATTAAACCCCAGTTCTTAAATTATATTACACAGTCTGTGCACTATTTTTTCTGTAAATCTTTATCGTTATTGAGGAGTGAGATGGAAACAAGAGAGGAGTGCGAAACAATAAGATGAAAGTTTATCCGTTTGTTTCAAAGAGACTGTCTCTCCTTGCTGGAGACATTCTGACTGATCTCGCAGAACAAAGCTGGTATGAAAATAACCATGCTTCTGGTGCCGCATTTCAGTCTAACTTATTTCTGTAAATCAGCAGAACATAGAGGCCAGTGTAAGTCTGCTGCACGATGCAATTATAATCTATATCAAAACAAAATGTGAGGTCAGATGTTTTGCAGGTCGCTCTTTGATTGTTTTCCTTATTGCATTATTGCACAGCTAGGATACCGCTGACACCGGCTGGTGAAATAGGCCCCTGTCAAAACCCATTCACTCACTGCAAATTAATTCCTATCTCTTTCCTCCTCATTCCTTCTGAATGAAAGGTTGATGCCAAAATGAAGCACTTTCTAGTTCAGACTGCTTTCATTGTGCAAAGGGAGGTCATTTGTATGAAAATGAATATCCAAGCAGACTGTCTGATTTAACACACTCCTAGGGATGCATATAGCCTGAACAAATGTAGTGATCTACAAGATAACTTAATTGGAAGTAATAAGAAAATGCCCAACAAAGCTTTATGCTCTAGGGGAAATACATAGTTATTGTGGTAGGGTTCCTTACCCCAACTGCGAGGTTGAAAATAAATATCCAAATATATACAGTAAATAATAACTATGCTATGACTGAATGGATGCTAAATAAGAGCTGATTTATGTAGTGCCATGAAGAACAATTTTCTGTACTGCTGCCCACAATATTCAAAGGTAATTTTAAATATTCTCCTCTGTGCCTGCAGCAAACAGGTTAGTTGAGAATGCAAATATACCCTTAATGGAAAAATAACTCATCTCTGGACTTTATTCCAAGTATAAAAAATATACATCCATTTAGGCACAGTGTGGCATTCTTATATTTAATGTAACATTAAGATTTCTGAGTCAGTTGAAGAGTTCCTACATTTCCCAGTATTCCCTCTGGCAACCCTAAAAATCAGGCTTAAATTGTTGAATTTTGATCAGACATTCATGTGTAAACGCAGCAGTAAGTGCAACACTATTCACATTCACAGCTCTTTCTCGTGTTTTGTTGTTGATATTGTTGCATTTTGTAATATTACATGGTTATTCACTGTCAGTACAAAATGGAAAATTTCTTCTATAAAGAGTAATATTACTAAGTTTTTTTATTCAAACTCGCTATCTGGTTAAAAAAAATACCGCCCTCTATTTTAAACGTGAAACATTACTTTTTATCTGCAGTGTGAAATGTTTGTTCATAACTTTGTTCATAAAGCAGTAGGGTATATACATCTGGTAGCAACAAGCTGAATGTGGAGGTAATTAAAAATAATGAGCTGTGGCAACTTGTCCAGCTGTAGGTTAAGATAACGATCCTTAATAACAATATTTCATATCAACACAGTTTGCAGGTCACAACATTCTTGTTGTCTAGTCCAACAGCCTAAGACCATTCTGTTCACATGTAAAGTCCTCATGGAATGATTAATACATTTATTTGCTATTAATCAGCAACAGTACATACACTCAGCAGACACTTAATTGGGTACACCTTGCTAGTACTTTGTCAGCTGCACATCCATGATGTGAATCTGCTGTTTCGCCACATCCCAAAGGTGTTCTGTTGGATTGTGGACACCATTTAAGCCCAGTGAACCTGGTGTGTTATTGTACTGGAAGCAGCCATCATAAGATGGGTACTCTGGGCATTTAAGATCACTTGAGGAGTCCAAAGAAAATATCTCCCACACCATTACAGCACCAGCAGCAGTCTGCACCACTGATACAAGGTAGGACAGATCCGTGTTTTGTGTTGTGTTGTTTGCAATTTTCCAGTCAGTTCAGCTCAGTTCATTTCAATTCCATTCACTTTTAGTGACAAATAGAAACAATAGTAGCTTGAAGGTGCTTTACATTGTAAGGTAAAGACCCTATCATAATACAGAGAAAACCCCAACAATCAGATGACCCCATATGAGCAAGCAAGGGAAGTGACACAGTGGGAAGCAAAATCTCCCTTTTAACGGGAAGAAACCCCCAGCAGAATCAGGCTCAGCAAGGGGAAGCCATCTGCTGCCACTGCATGAGGGGACGAAGACAGAACAACAAAGTGAGCCAGCGATTAATAATAGCTAATGATTAAATGCAAAATCGTGTATAAACACATGGAGAAAAATGAAAAGAGGCGCGTGAAAAAGAAACATGTATCATGAGAAGGCACCTGCAGCTCCAGCAGTCTAGACGAATTGCAACATAATAGGTCTAGGTTCAGGGTCACCTGATCCAGCCCTAACTTGCTTTGTCAAAAAGGAAAGTCAAGAGGGTGTCTGTCTCCCAAACCCAAACTGGGAGCTGGTTCCACAGAAAAGGGGCCAGAAACCTGAAGGTCTTCCCTCACATTCTACTTTTAAATACCCTAGGAACCACAAGTAAACCTAAAGTCTGAGAACAAAGTGCTCTATTTGGATGATATGGTACTATGAGGTGTTTAAGATGATTGATGGGGCCAATGTGAACTATACAATGTGAGACACTTACTTCTGCTTGTTTCTTATATTTTGCACAAAGTAAATACATCACATGTCAAACCTGTAGAAGCATCTGAAGTAACATAATGTATTTCCTCCTTTAACTTACCAGAGTTATTGTTGTCACTTGTGTGCTAGACTCAAAAGTGACAACATCTTGTGTCTTGTATTCGGTTGTTAATGTTAATTTTGTATCGTAGTAAAAAATATCAAGGTGGAAAAGTTGCTGACAGGTTGTGTGAGGAAAGAATTAAGCTTTAATTATGCACTTTCTTTTTTCTGGTAGCCACTTTGGTTCAGGTGCCATTATGTTCTTATATTTGCCTGAGTTAAAGAATTAGGAGCAGTGTAAGGGTTGTCTTTATTGTACTGCAGTGAAAAGGCCACTTTAAATTTAAAAAAAAAATATTTCTATATATTTACAGCAGATAGTGTTCTTTTATTATTAGGTAAACTTAAAGCATACCGTCAGTAATTAGTATTTAGCTAGATCTTTCTTTGTACCTCTGGCTACATGATGATCGGGTAATTCAGTTTGAATTATCCGTTTAGCCCCACTGAGACTGTTCTGACCCCATAAGAGTTATCTGACACATCTTAACACAGTTTTTCTTCTACTTTTATTGAGCACTGGTGCTCAGGGGTATTGTGTTTTTTGTTTTCTTTCAGTTCCATGCATGTCCTGGTTTTTGTCCCATGACTCTGGCACACAATAAAAAACTTTTTTTTCTTAGACTTTTCTATTGTTTGATAAAGCAGTGCCTCTAAGCAGGAAATGTGCACTTGAGTTTGTTTTTATTCAAATTAATTACATATTACACTCTTCTGCTCCTCTGCTATTGTTTTTTTTTTGTTCTGTTTTTTTAAGTTTCTGCTATACGGAACAGAAACAGAAAGGCCTTCTTCTTCTTGCTTCACTACTTGAGTAATGGTTAAACTTTGCCTGACATCAATACTAATGGATTATTGAGGTAGTCATGGTTGGCTTAATTGATTAATTAATCAATAAGCAATTTAAAATGCTGTCTGAAATGTTAAAATTGATGTTTCAGACATAAGCCAGGTGTTACTTTTGACAAAAAACAGTATGCAGTTGCATGAGAAATTTCCAGATTCAGTACTGTCAAAGGTTAGTGTAAACTGATGTCTTGGTCATGACATTGTTCTAATATTATTTTCTTTCCACTGTGCACAGAGCACATACATATTTTTGTCCAGCAGTGAGAGTTTTTCCTGTCAAATTGGGAGGAGTGCAACCATAAGAGTGAAAACATCTTATTGTCTTCCTTTTCTTTATTTGTGTTTCTATTAATTTGACCAAGGGATGAGCATATTTCATCTGTGGATTTCTGATCTTTGCTCAGATTTTGATCTCGGTTATCGGCACAGATGAGAGATGCACATCTCATGTCAGCCTTATCAAACAGAAATGCATATTCATGTTATTCTTAAAATTAAAAAAAAATGTTGTTTGTAAAGTGCTCATGCCTGAAGTGATGAAGTTAATTAGGTGCACAGAATAAACTGAAGTAGGACATTAATGATGAACCACAATAATCATGTTTTATGCTCAACACGTTGCTTGTTATGATTCTGCATCAGCAGAGCAGCCTGTATTGAGTGATGACTTACTAATTAGATGTGGAATGCTGATGATGAGCGCTGGTAAAGCTATTGAATATATAATACAAACTTTGTGATCCTCTCATATAAGAAATCAAAAATTTACCCAGATGCATTATTGATTTTAACAAAAATAACAGACATTAACAGATAAAATTAATGTGATAAATCAGTTACGGGTTGTTTAGTGTAACTAACTATGTTCCCTTAATAGTACAGTAGTGCAATGACTGACAGTCAGAGCACTGCTGTTGTCCTCTGGGATATGTTTCACTGCCAAATGCCTGATGTGTATGAGGAAGACTCACTCTGAGCACTGATTAGTTGGCTCTCAGCTTATGCTGTATGAATTATGCTCTTTGCGTCAGTGGGCCTTTCTGGAGAGTAATGACTTTGCCAGCTCAGCAGTACTTTAGTTCAAAGGTCAGAAGTTTACTTCTGTTTGTTTAGAATCTTCCCATATAGTAATTCATACCTGTAAGTATGAACATGTGGATCATACCAAGTTGTAAAAGATTTCACACTGAGAAAATATATATGATATATAGTAATACTAAGCTAAAAAAAAAGAAAAAAGAAAAAAAGGAAGCAATTTCAATACAACCCTATTCCAAAAAATTTGGGATGCTGTGTTGTAAGTAATCACATGGCAGACGGGTCCACAATTCAATGCTTTTCAGCATCTTTCTTTATTAACCACACAGTTGCTGTTCAGAAACACACATGGCTGCAGCTCTCCGCTCACAGCTCAACACACCAACAACAACATCAATGACAGTCAGGAACAGCTTTTTATGCCGGCGAGGCGTGATTGCCGATGTCGTGCAGGTGCGTCCATCTCCCTGCAGCGGCACCGCAGACCACACACGACCACATGTGTATAATGTAAATACAAACAAAATGCAGTGATGTGCAAATCTCATAAACCCATATTTTATCCACAACTGAACATAGAAAACATATCAAATGTTTACATTTTGAAAATGTATCATTTTAAGAAAAAAAAAAGGCATTTTCAATTTGATAGCTGGAACAGGGCCATATTAACCACTATGTAGCATCCTCTCTTCTCATAACAACATCATGGAACTGAGGAGACCAGTTGCTGGGCTTTTGGGGGAGGAACGTTGTCCCATTCTTTTCTGATCTAGCTGCACAACATTCCTGGGTCTTTTTTGCGTGTTTTCAGCTGGTAAAAGGTGTGGACTGTTCAGTCTGCTCAGCACCTGGACTCTTCTACTACAATGAAATGCTGTTGCAAGGGATGCAGGATGCAGTTTAGCTTTGTCTTGATGAAATATATCAGGCCTTCCCTGAAAAATATGTCATCTGGATTAAAGCATATGTTGCTTTAAAACCTGTAAATACCTTTTGGCACTGATGGTGTCTTTCGAGATATGTAAAGTTCCACAGGCATTATTGCACCCTCATACCATCAGAGATGCAGGCCTTTGATCCTAGCGCAGATAAGAAACTGGATACTTCCTCTTGTCTTTAGTCCAGAGGACTTTCCAAAAAGAATTTCAAATTTCTAGTCATCTGACTACAAGAATAGTTTTCCACTTTGCCCAAAGACCACAATGTTGATTTTCAGCCCTGTCTTTTGCGCACAGAGATTTCTCCAGATTCTTTGAATGTTTTGATGGTATTATGGTCTGTAGATGTTGAGATATTCAGAGTCTTCCTAATTTATATTCAGGAACACTATTCTAAAAGTGCTCCACAATTTGCAGACACAGTTTTTTGTAGATTAGTGAAACTCCGTCTCTGAAGTGCTCTTTTTTATACCCATTCATGCTACTGACCTGTTGCCAGTTAACTTTATATTTTTCTTTCTAGAATGTTCCTCCAGTCTTTTTTTTTTTTTTTACTTCCAATTTCAAAATATTCCAAATTCAAAATGTGAGCTAATATTTTTCACGAAATTGTAAAATGTCTCAGTTTCAACTGTTCCAACTTTTTTGTAATTGGGGTTGTATTATATGCAGCATTCATTTAGGTTTCTTCTCATTGTAAGCATGGCTGTTTGAGGTGCTAACTCACTTCTTTAATGCTGTTATTTTCATTTCTTTTGTTTGTAAGTTATCGGTCATTCATTATCATTTAATATATATCTCCTGTCATATCTAATATAACAGGATGTAATGCAACATCTCATGCAAGTTTCCCTTAGTATCACCTTCTCTGTTTTTTTTCTAACTTGTTCTCCACAGCCACTTTTAAGGAGCTGTAGCTGCTGAAGCAATATTTCTGTATAAAGAGAAAATTGCTCTCAAACAATAGGCCCCTTGAGTATAAAAGAAATATATAGACCATGCATTTAACAGTCGATCTTTTTAATCCTGCAGAGCTCTCATTTTTAGCTTTCTCCCCTCCTCTTCTTTGTATGGCAGGAAAAAAAAGAAAAGAAAAAAAGAAAAGAGCTTTTTCTTTTTCAGTTGCTACATCCAGGAATTTTAATACTTTTATGACTTTGCTTTAACAGATGGAAAGTCTTATTTTTAAAAAAATGGAAGAATTAATGTTCTTCATTTTTCTGTCACTATGGAGAGGACGTGGTATTCATTGGAAAAGTTTTGATATGACAAGAATCAAATTATGCGCAGATGTGTCAAGCAATCTGCTTGCATTCTTAGAATATTCACAACAAAGCAATGCATACATATGTATTTTAATAAGCAATGCACATGGATTACTGTTTTCTATTTTTGTCTTCTAATGTGGACAGAATAATGTTATTGTTGTGACTGTATTAAAGACAGAGCTCTTGGAAGAACTACATTAAGAGCTGGCAAAATCCAATAGATGGAAGCTGTTGCAAAACCTTATCAAATCTGAGTTGTTGAAAAGCCCCTCGCTCACATGTGCACATATAGATACTCTGCCTCCACCGACACAATTGAGAGAAGCAATCCACTTAACATGGAAATTGTCCTTTCATCTTTTAGGAGGGAATCACTCTGAGGAAGAAAAGAGGCAACTAATCAACAATAAAGGAGATAGTTCAGCTGCAGCATCGACTTTGGGAAACATTTTCCTTCTATACGCTTTGAACCCAAGCCATGTAATTTCCTGCATGTGATATTAGCTCAAAATGAGATATTAAGATCAGATTGAATTTGGTTAAATATCTATATTCATCAGCCCTTTTATTATTTATGTTCTCTGTGAAACTGTAAGTCTCGCCATAATTCCCTGTAACAATGAGTCTTTGCGTTACAGATTGCCAAGAAAAGATTTCATTTCTGCTCTGTTATGTGACGAATGCAGTGTGCGTTTCACCGCTGCTTAGGGCCACTGGGTCGGAGCTAAGCTATTCCCCCCACGTGTGATAACTTACAAGCTCTGTGTGGTGGAATGGTGTGTGAAATATGGACACCTCCCCTGCCACGTTTCGACTCAGCAGCTAGTCAATTGACCTCAAAGGCCACTTAAGATTTGAGTGTGTAATATTTTATCTGATCGAATTTGCATTAAAACACCATTTTTTCTGCCCACCTCTTCATTTATTTGAGTTAAACCAACAGAACAAGACTCATGACTTTGTCTCTTGCTCCAGCTGGTTCAAATCTTGAGTAATAACTCTGATTTAAACCTTTTTGTCCTAATTCAGGCCATTGAATTTCTGCCTCTACCCAGACAGTTTGGTTCGGCATAGAAAATCAGGCAGAAAAAATACTGATAGTGACGCTTGAGGTTGATCTTTATGAATTTCTATTAAGATGTGCAAATCGGCTTGCATTTTAGAGCCATTTTTTGGGCCAGAGATTTGTGAACATTCACTGTAGACTGTATAAGTTGATGGAGACTTGAAGGAAGAGCACTGTATCTTTACTGGGGGGGGTATGTCTGTGAAGGTTCTCAATCATCCAGGTCATGGTAGTCTAAGGAGCTTGGAAAGAAAAGCGTCTGGACTTCTCTAAGTTTCTTGAAAGCGTTTCACCTCTCATCCGAGAAGCTTCTTCAGTTCTAAGAGCAAATGGTGGAGAGTCCCAGAATTTAAAGCCTTGTGGGAGTGTCTCCCAGGAGGGTCATGGACCCCCTGTTGATCCTCTACCTAATCACACGAGTCCAGGTGTGAAAACGGGTGTGGGTCTCAATCAGCCAAGGTTTCACGTGAACCCATGTGAGACCTATCCCCATTCTATCATGTGATTACCTGAGGTCAAACGGCCCAGGATGTGAGTGGGCGTTAAGGCATCTGGGAAGGGATCTCAAAACTGGATTATAGATAGCAGACAGTTGGTGTCGTAAACCACCTCCTCTGTTCAAGGATGGTCGTT
>VVHJ01052238.1:9686-21476 GCA_015107715.1 Tylochromis polylepis
TGGCCCGGACACGCCCCGCCCCCCCCCCCACACACACACACACACACACACACACACACACACACACACACACACACACACACACACACACACACACACCCGTCCCCCTCCCGAACACCACACACATACACCACACACACTTTCAGACAGTTGCATACAAAATCACACGTGCACACACAGACACACACATACACACACAAACACCACATGACCAGATGAAGAGGAACCATTGTTCAGCATCACAGGACCTCTTGACACAGACACACACAATTCTCTTTCTGCACAGCCTTTCGTGGAACCACCAGAGTCACCCTTGTTTTAATATTCTGTGGGTTACATGCTTCCACTGACACACACAAACACACAACCCCTCTGTGAACGTGTCTTCAGTTATGAGCTTCTGTGTGCATGTATGTTTCTCGCACAACAGCAGTCAGCCGTTTGTGACATGAATTCATCCAGACTTCTGAAACGCGGAGAGAAACCCCTCTGCTTGCTTCAGTGTGATAGAGCTGTCAGTTTGCAGCAGGCAGAGACACTGGCAGGCCATTAACCCGCTGAGTTTAAAGCGGGTGAGGTCAAACAGCTGACCTCCAAGTCTTGACGTCTGGAGGGGACATGGATTGCAAGAGTCAAGAGTTCATAGGGGTGGAGGCATTTGACCAGATTTTAAACTCTGTTCTCGTTTCTGCACAGACCAGTCACAAGACAAACACAGTCAACTATGATTTATGAGCTAAGGGCCTTTTTTTTTTTTTTTAACTACAGATAATGCAACAGTTTTGGTTAGCTTTTGATCTGACAGGACCTTTATAACTTCCACCTTTTCTATTTTCTGCATGTGAACTGAAACTACCTCAGTGATGACAAATTTGTTTACTCTTATGTTTATGACAGTGATTATTGTTATTTGATGCTATTGGTAGGTAATGTATTTAATGTTGACTCTCACCCCTACAGTGCCTGCTACTGTACTGAACCACTTAAATGGCTGATAGTCTGAAAGGCTTTTTAAATGAATCCATTTTGCATTATTTTAAGGATAAAAAAGTTTAATATAAACAAAGATAAAGTTAAATAATCATTACTAAAAATAAATAAATAGATTTTTTTAGCATCTTTTCAGTTTCTTATAGTATGTTTGATACATTATGCTGACACTAAACATTTTTCAAGAAGAGTTTTAATTCTGGTCATTCAGAACAAATCCACACATTTTTTATAGGCTGTTTTCAGTACAGCATGCAGTAAATTACTGTAAATGCAGTGCCTTACAGTAAAAAGCATTGACCAAATAACAATCAAGAGACTCAAGGCTATAACCCCTGTGCACAGCAGCAACTCTGTGCAGCCAGTCGTGCATTTCCACGCAAACTCTAGAAATCAGTTTGGTCACGATAACTGCACAACTGCTTCTTACTGAAACTCCGCCAGCTGCCGTATTTGTCGTACAGAGTGAACGCAAACATGCACAGCTGTGAGACTCGTGTGTAAAACCACAGATACTCGAGGGAAATGCACCTGTGACTGAGTAAGATTATCAACCCCTCTGTGCAAGTGTCTAAGCCTGACCCGAGAACCACATCCCCTCACCAGGCACATTTGTACACCCAAAACCAATACATCACCCCGTCTCCCCCATTCCATGTGCCTTAAGTACTTAGCAGTTATTTCATGAAGACAAAGCAGAAACAAAAAAACCTCTAACTCTAACTAAATGTTCTAGCTTAACAAATATGTAGAAGATAATTGCACCACTTATTACAGTTGACAATCTTTGGGGACGGCACTGCTGTTCCTGTTTTCACTGAAGTGCACAGCCGTGTGTCACAATATCACCTCATTCCATGTGAAAACAAACAAGTGCCACACTGTCACTTCCCCTCTTGAACCATGAACCCCTGCTGGCATCCTGTGTCAGAGTGATAAGCAGTCCCCTGATACCTCTCAGGCCCTCTCTGAACAAAAGAACCACAGGAAGAGGTCAGGCATAATATGCCTGCCAAGAAATTATAGCGTTCCATATGTTTCAGGTTGAGACTAAGTCAAAACAAATCCCCTGACCGCACAGTCCTATCATATACAATTAGAAGAAATACGGCTCATTTATGGATGGACTGGTGTTTTCTCCGCTTAGGTAATAATGATATACATGCACTCTGTCAAATATTGTAAGCTTGATCATCAGTCATCAGTAGTCTCAAAGACCTGCTAATAACATTGTTTGTTGTGAAATCTCACACAAGCTAAATTTGCAAGGCACAGGATTCTTGTGAGATTACAAGGGAATCCACTTTTATCTTCAGTCCACCTTCAAGCAGTGTGCTTCTAGCCAGTCTACAGTTGGTTTACACTGAATCTAGCTCCTCAATAAACCCCAGGCTTAAATGGATGAAGCTATGGGCGTCTTTGGGATCACACATGCTTCATCTAGTCTGACAAGTAATTTTTGTCATGCTAACAACGTGCTAACTACATAGTGTAGCAGAATGATTATTTTAATATTGCATTGTTAATCACCGGTTAGTGGCCGATCACATTATATTGGGCTGCTATAAATAGTAGCTGCCATCTGAGCATCCCTGACTCGCTCACCTGTTGCTGTACACACGTGCAACCCACCTTTACACACACACTCACTCAAACCAGGGGTGCATAAATAATCACGGCACATGGAAGGTCCCGCCACCAAGGCACCCAGTCACCTCCACTTTAGGCCTTCAGCTTTAGAATACAAAGAAACGCAAGTTATTAATGTATCCAAAACAAATATCAAATATACCCTCTGTGGTTAACCATGCAGCAGAAACACACTGGGGTTGAAACTACAGCCAGTTGAAATGAAATGGGCAAAATTAAACCAAAGAATGAACCAAAGAAAGTAGTAGGCAAAGCAAAAGGACAAAGGAAATAAAGTAAAATGTAAATGTAGCCGGGAAAAACAGTAGCAGTCCCGCTATAAAGCTATCAGCCGCTCACCCAGGCCCAGACTTCTGATAAAAAGGCGTCGCCTGATTTTCTCAAAGCGGCCAATTGGAGGCTTCTGCAGCTACAACTAGCAATCAATGGAAGGCTTCAGAGGAAATAATCTACAGGTGATCTCTGTAACAGCTAGGGAAGTCAGGTGACTGAAGGCCCGGATGCGTATGGCAAGAGGGTAAGGAGAGAGGCTCAGATGGCAGCTACTATTTATAGTAGCCCAATATAATCTGATTGGCCGCTAACCGGTGATCAACAATGCAATATTAAAATATTAATTCTGTCCACTAGCTACACTAACTCCTTTTAAGGCTCCTCAGCCTTTGCTCTTCTGCACTTCACCTGTCCTGTGGTTCATTGATATGGTTTTCCAAAGAGTTTCCAAGGATGACTTAGGTTCTGAGTAACAAACCACCCAGATTTTCAGGTTGCACAAAGCTGTATTTTTATCCATTTGTAATGGATCTTATGACAAGTAATTCATCATGTTAATTAGTCTAACCCCCCCACCGCCACCCCAAAACATGCTAGGTAAGCTTGTGGGCGTTAAAGTCACAAATCAAAGGGGCTGAGACATCACTGTCTCTAAAATTTCAAAGTTAAGTGTTGTGGGTCAAGCTTACAGTCATCAAAAGCCCCATGCTGGTGTGACAGCGTTTATGCTCATGAGGTGGTTTTTGGGCTTGCAGGTACTGTTTGTTTTTATATGTGCATGTGTTTTGAGATTTATTAAACACCGTAGCAGCTGAAGTCAAAGGCAGCTGTCTCACCTCTAAGACCACTATTAGTTGATGGATTCTGCTTTATGGTTAGGGTTTGTTTAGGCTCCTCTTTGGAAAGTCAGAGGGGATGGGTTTAATGCCTTCCAGGGTCAACCAGAGCCAGGCTCATATTCACTTAACTCTTGTGAGGCCAGCTTGGGGTCCAGTGGGAAAAGAAAAACTTGGGTCTCAGAATAAAGCATTGTTAGCTGTGGTGGTGACATTGTGGTCATGTCATGAAAAGTTCCCTTTTCTTCAAAAGAATCAGATCATCTGCTTTGGTCACATTTATTTATTTTACTTGACTGCAAAAAGAAATAAACCAAACCAAACCGAAAGAAAAGATGGTTAAACAGTGCTTGTTGCTATATAAATGAAAGTTTCACTGTTGCTTTTATCATGTTGCCTCGTCTTGAATGTAGCAGTCTCTGTTTGCAGAGAAAAGAGCAGTGGGATGTAGTGGTAATACCAAGTGATCAGGTTGGTACTACAGTCAAAAAAGTAGTCGTCCCCTTTAGCCAAACAACAGCCTGTTAAACATTAATCTGACCCGGTGCTAGGAAAAACACCCCCAGCTGCGTCTGCTGTCTATAACTATTCCTTTCCCATTCAGGACTGATACTGTATCATAAATCACCACAGTGAACCAAGAGCTGATTAATAAAAGTCAGAGCAAATGAAGGGCAACGCAAAACAGCTGTTTGTGCCTGCCTGAATCCATCCTTGATGGCTTATGAATCTTGAGGAGCCAGTTTCTGCTTTTGGTTTGGGTATAAAATCTGAAATTAAGTCCTGTCCAGAGTCCCAGTGCCAACAGAAATAAGACAGATGTTGGATACTGAGTATCCTGGCAGATCAGCTGAGTGATGGTCCAAACATAGGCTCTGTGGAAAAAAACAACTGTACATGTTGAAAGGGTGGAAGGGAGAAGGAGAGCTATATTTTTAACTTAACGGCTGTCTCACAATTACCAGGGTCAGCTCATTACAGTGAAGGCAGAACATTTAGAGCCGCAAGATACAATCCTAGAATTTAAGTCTGGCAATAAATCCACAGGATTCGGTGATTTTCAGTGACTCTTAAAAAGAAATCTAGCACCATGATTCAACACGAAAGCTTGATTTTGACCTGAAAAACACCAGCTGATGAAGATGTTCGCCATTCCTTTTCTTCTGTGACTAAACATTTAAACATCTGTTTATGCAGCCAGCAGATATAAAGCAACGTCATCGTTCACTAGAGCTGTGTTTCTGATTGGTTTTCAGATTTAAGTCTAATACTTTTCTTCTATCACTATTTTTTTTTCTCCATTAAAAAGTCTGGGGCTGTTTTCCACCTTCAAGACAGTTATTTGGAAGTGAATTTTAGCCTGTGTGACAAATAACATGGCTTGCTGAGCTCAGCTGAACTAAGAAACTGTCCTAGATGATGAATTTTGTGCTGCATTTATTTTAATGAGTGAAATTCAGGTATTATATTACTGCACTGCAGCTTAGGAACACGCCAGACAATAAAAAAAAATGCTGAAAAATCCCACAAAACACAATAGAAGTTGAAAAAATACAAAACAAAATATCAGAAAACACAACAGAAGTGTTTTTGGGACAGCTGTGGAAGTGACATAAACCAAAAGGTGCAAAGGGTTGGACTGAGACTCGCTTAAAAGAAGCAGAGGATTCATTGGTATTGTGAGGGGACAAAGATGCAAGCTAATGTCTATTTTAATGACATTATTCACATAATACTATAGGTATATACTATAGGTAAATACTATTTACTGTTACTGTGTACTTCACAGTACTTTTTTCCCTTCAGCAGCTACTCTGTCACATTATTCTGTCCCCAAAAACACTACTGTTGTGTTTTATGAGGGTTTTCTCAGAGATTTTCTGGCATTTTTTTTTCTGTTTCCGTTGTTTTTTGTGTGGTTTTGCAGTATTTTCTGTTTGTTGGCATCTTCTTAAGTTGCAGTATGTTTGACCTCTCAGGGCCACCTTGCTTTTGGCTTTTGTGGGCCAAAAACTAGTGGGTGATGATACATTGCCTAAGGAGCTCCTTTTTTTTGCCACCTATGGGTAATGAGCGTTGAAAGACTGAACTTTTTATAAATAGTTATAAAAACCTGAAAAGTGTCTTGACATACACGGTATAAAGATGGATGCAGCCTCCAGGCTGGTAAACATGAAGCCAATGCGAAAGTGCTTTAAATTTCCATTCTGTGAAGGCCACCAGATGGCGATAGCTGTGGTTGCAAAAAAGACTTCCAGTCGTAACCTCTGTAAATACTTTCCTGCTAAGCTCAGTCACTCGTTTGAGGTCATATTGAATAACAAGGTATTGACTGAGGTATTATCAGCGGGTTGCTAGCCAATGGGTGAGTGGTTTAACAGTCAGGCCCGCCTCTTCTCATCACATTCGGGGTGTTTTTGCAATCACGATTTCAAAACATGACTTCACAAACCAGTGAAGACATCACGGTGGCTACATCCATTTTCTTTTAAACTGTTCCTGCTCTCAAGTTTAGAGGAAGTACAGTCAGCTAATCACTTTCTCTAATAAATAGTCTTACCAATACTGAATTATGACTCAAAGCTCCAGAACTACTGCTAAATAAACCTTAATGGGATTTTTTTTTTAATCAGCAAAAAACAATGTAATTTAATAGAGATGAAATAATTTCTCAAATTATCATCACTTATGGTCTGATGATTATAGCGGTAGAGGTTCCACATGTCTTCTGTTTCTCTGTTTACTGTTACAGTTCCCTCTTTTCATCTATTTTTTTAAAATATTTTTTTATGAAGCAATATAACATCACTTCTGACTTGTGAAAATGTTGGTATCTTTTAAAGTCTGGATGAATCACAGACAAAAGAGAAGAGAAGAGATGAAAGGCTAAATTGCATTGGAGATCTCTCTTTAGAACATCAAACAGAGTGTTTTTTCCCGCCAGTCAGCAGGGCTCCGGGGGGACGTAGTTGTAATTTCCTGGCAAAGAGGGGCTGGACATGTGGGCACTACTCGGCCGACATCAAAGACACCAGAGCTCAAGAACACTGACTATACAGATGCACTCTTTCTGTCTCTGTTTGTGACATCTTTCTCCTCTTATCTGTGTCATTTTGTCCCTCTTTCTTATATCTTTGTTACCCCCTCCTTTTTTCCCCCCATCTTGTTGACATTTCCAGTTAAATTGCAAGATCTGGCGCTTTTTTGAGACACTGACAACAGCCTCTATAAGCAAAGGAAGCTGTGAAATAGAAAAAAAGACTGAAAGTGAGATAAACTTAAACGAGTTTCAATGTAGTGAAACTATTGGTACGGGTTTCTTTTTTCAGGTCAAGGTTTCTTTTGTCACTTCACTTTCTTTTCGCTCAAGCTGTGTCTTTTGTAGGTTTATTTTCCTGTCACTGTAACCCACATAGAGGCTCTCAGTCAGTCAAGTGATGTCATTTTGTTTTGAATATAGGGTTTAAGACAACTTTGACCTCACTGTGAGTCACTCAATCAGTCGAGGTAGCAAAATGTGTTCCTATAACAACAAGTCGTATCTATGCTGGACTTGTCAACATACAGTATTTGGTTAAGGGTCATGGGCGATCACTCTTGAGTGGATGGTTAATCACTGTCATCATGAAACAAATTAGCTCTGACTATATATGTGTTGCCTAATACCTTTGTTTATTGCTATAAGTAATGATGTCATGTGACCTATACAGACTTAATGGGTTTTTATTGTGGTTCCTTGTTATATATTCATTATCTTATATATTCATTATTATCTTATTCAAACAATTTTCTAACATTAGCACAGCTACTGTGGGTGTAAAGCTGTAAATCAGATGAACTTGAAAGGTTATGGATTTTTACCTGATGTTATGTGGCTTTATAAGCTGGTCTATTCAAGAGGCTAACTTTACTAATAGGGAATACTTGCCATTTTGAAAGCGTCAACCACAGTCATCCAGTATGTATTTCCAGGCTTCAGACCTTTTCTGTGCAAGCAATGGGAGTCAATCTCATAGACATTGTAAAACATGGAAGTTGCTTGTGGGTTGGGAAAATGAAACCAATGCAGAAGTGCCATAAACCTATCTGAAGGCCACTGGATGGCAGTAGCTGTGGTTGCAAAAAGACTTCTAGTCCTATACAATCTATGGGAACACAGATTTCTGTCTTGATCTCTGTAAATACTTTTCTGCTCAGTTTATGGGATCAGTAACTGCCTTTGGGTCGCACTGAATAAAGCATTAAGTTTATTTTGTAAAACTTGTCCATACTATGTTTCAAAATGGAGGATGTCTGTTGTGTGAAACAGCAAGTTCACGTCTGGTTTACTGCATTTTGCAGCCAGGATGGCAATGCTAAAAAACCCCATTAATCTAAAAGGCTTCAAAATGTGACTTAAGAAACCAGTGGATAATGTCAAAGGAGCGATGCCCGTCTTACACTGCCTATGGTTAATCCCCATAGGAGAAAAAAAGGTCCATCCATCTTCTACCGCTTATCCTTTTCAGGGTCACAGGGGGGCTGGAGCCTATCCCAGCTGTCTTAGGGCGAGAGGCAGGGTACACCCTGGACAAGTTGCCAGTCTGTTGCAGGGCTAACACATACAGACAGACAACCATTTGCACCTATGGGCAATTTAGAGTGTCCAATTAACCTATCCCCAGTAACTTTGGACTGTGGGAGGAAGCCAGAGTACCCAGAGTGAACCCACGCAAACACGGAGAGAACGTGCAAACTCCACACAGAAAGACCCCGGACTCAGGACCTTCTTGCTGTGAGGCGACAGTGCTAACCACCGTGCCACCATGCTGTCCTTTGGAATGCTTCACGGATTTGCGTGTCATCCTTGCGTAGGGGCCATGCTAATCTTCTCTGTATCGTGTCCAATTTAGTGTACGCGCTTGCCGAAGCAATTGCTGCAAATTGCGAATTGCTGGTGGCGGCCTGAGTAAGTCTGCCAGTCTAAGAGCAGGCGGTGTGGGTTTGAATCCTGGTTTAAAAAAAAAAAAAAAAAAGGTGTTCTTTTAAAATTTAGATCATGAAACCACATATGATCAAAACATGGATGAATATTTTTTTTCATCTTAACAAATGGATTCTATGACTAGAATACAATACTCCCGTTTACTGCTGAAGCTAGTAGTCGTCTCCAAAGTCAGCTAGCCATCTTGCATATAGTGCTTACAGAAGTGGGGTTACCAAAGGAAGACAGAGGAATCAGGGATGCACAGCCTTTATGAAAATTGCCTCTGTTTTCACTCAATTCAAGCTGAAAACATTCCAGTTAACTTTAAAGTTGCTAAGAAAACATTCAGCAAGCGTTATGACCTGAAACTACGGTTGGGTCTAAATGGAGAAGCCAAGCTGCCCCCACCAGTGGAGTGCCTGCTGCCCTCCATAACCAAAGAAGTGAGGGTTTATTTCTGCTTTGCCTGCATTTTTATGATTTTTTTCAACAAATGGAAGAAAATTTTTTTTGTTCTTATTTTAAGCGGATACATCCCCAAAGCGTGCCTTTCCTGAGAAAAGCTCTCTGAGCTCTGCTTGCATTAATTAATCTTTCAACACTCATCTGGGAGTGGGACTAAAACAATTGCAACAAACAGAGGGAGAGTAGAGTTACTGGCAAGAAGTGCTGAAAGGAGGAAAAGGGGGAAATCTTCAGGGAGACAAAGAGAGAGAGAGAGAGAAGACAACAACATGCGTGTGTGTGTAGGTGTGTGTGCGAGCACATTAAACACAGTATTATCAAGCAAAATATTATAAAAGCTTTTTAAGCCTTTGTTTTTAGTTAAGCTGTGCTGTGGTGGTTACTTTTCATTTCAATTTAGATCTCTTCTGTGTTCATGTACATATTCCTGTATGATTATTAATTATTTATGAATTACTAAAGAAAGAAAAAAGCCTGATCATCAGACACCTTGTTAATCAAGCTAACTAGCCAGTGCTACCATTAGCTGATACATCGCTGTTTTCTTTTCTAAATACAACCGCATCTGACTTAAAAAAAAAAAAAGCAATATAAATGGTAGTGATGACTAAAAAGCCAAATTCAAGGCTATAAAATGATATTCCAAAAACCGAATGGATGACATCACAGTGGACACATTCATCTTTTATATACAGTCTGTAGTTTTGGGCCTGCTGTGACTTTTTACTTCCAATCAAATCTAATTTCAAGACTTCAGTTCACCTGGACTATAAAATCATCTGTGCAATGTTCAGTTCTTACTGTGGTTTGGACATAGAACCCCCCCCCCAAAAAAACAAAACAAAAACAAAAACAAAAACAAAAACAAGACAAAACAAAACAAAAAAACCAGCAAACTTCATCGCACCCCAAAACCATCACACCTACACTGATGGCAGTGAGGAGGAAGCAGTAAAGAAGAAATTGCACAATTTACAGTCTATATGGTTTTATTCTTGTTTAACATAACATAATCCGTCTTCTATTGCATGCTTATCATCAGCGCACAGTGAGAGATAAGAACAGTGCTGGAGTCATTATGTATCATTATGTGTCCTACAGTTAGTGCAAAGTACTAGTGAACATGATATATCAAGTAGGTGGAGTCATTAAATATTTGCTGATGTGTTATTTGCTGTGATTATCAGTGCTCTATAATAAATCATGCGATATGCACTGAAATTCATGTGGCTCCTGCTCCTGTGGTAACTACAACAACATTATCCAAGTGGAACACAAACATTTCATACATGGCTTACTAATAGTGACAGCATTTATCATCACCACATGATAGCTAGAATGGCCTAATGACTCAAGAGGAACTAAACTTGCCTTTGCTTAACTGTCACAATAGGTACTGTGCCAGAAATTAACTACCCACATGTCTTCACTGTAGAAAACTGTTAAAATAAACTAACATTTGAACACAGAATTTGTAGAACATCTGCCAAAAATTGAATTTTTGGAAAGCTACAGATTTCCAACATTACTTGGCCCCTAACTGAGGATAAATATAAATAGTTTACAATGTGATACACTTACACACATCTAGTCTTGGAAGCTGTGGCCTAAGGCTTCTTTAGGAACATATATTGGAGCTAAGCTCATTTAATGTTTGCAGGCATATTACAGGATAATTACAGCATACAGTTTTGTCTGGAGGGGGAGGACGTCCAAGGCCACTGAAACTGCTAATCTTTGCAACAGTCTGCTTAAAGATAAGTGGACAAAAATCTCCCCTGTCTATCCTCCTGTGTTTTTCACAGTGCGTGTGTGTGCGTTGCTGCCTGTGCTTGTGTTGATGTGTAAAGCAACAAGTTGGCCACTGCATTTGTACACACAAACATGGCCTCAGGCACTATGAACTGAGCAAGGCTGTAATTTAGGGGAGCAGACTGGGAGGGAGGCGGCCTCTTGGCCTGACTTGCCTCAGGTAACAGCTAAGCCCATAGATCTGAGTCAAGCAGCTCTGACTGGAGAGGACGGCTAATTTGCTCTGAGCCAGGAAGGCTCGCTTGCTCGGGGGGGAGGCTTGAGCTGTGGGAGCAGCTGGGCTTGTCAACAGATTAATGCATCAACCTGAGTGACAGGTTAGGACCCACCTCGTGTCCACTCACTCCACCACTCTCTGAACACTGTGTTTGGAGAAGGTGCTGTATCTTTAACTCTTCTTTAACTTTCCCTATCCTTCTCTCTGAGGCATCCCTTCAACCACTTCCTCCATGTCCAAGAAACTGCTATGAGGCCAGGTGGCAGTATTGCTGTAACCTTGTTTAGGGGGCTTTTCTGTTTTTGGTTCAGAGTAGAATTTTCCATTGGCACACTTAGCACGTCTCCACGCTGCTGATCGCCTATCAGAGTCATGCGAGTCAGTGGCCCCACTAATGCCACCCAGATGAGGCGAAGAAAGTTTGTCTGAAAGAGACATGAGTACGGAAACATGAGCAGTGCAAAGGAAACTGCATCGCTGCAGGTGTGAGAAGAGGGAAAAATCCCCTCCCCTCCCCTCCCCTCCCACCTCGCCCCCACCCCTTTTCCCCGTTCTCTTCATCCTCTTTTTCCCTCCAGGCT
>VVHJ01052240.1:0-12188 GCA_015107715.1 Tylochromis polylepis
CCCACCCACCAGCAGATACACACACACACACACACACACACACACACACACACAAAGACCTCTCCTCTGCTCTTTTCTGTACGAGTGATTTTCTCATTATAAGCAGGTGGGGATCCATCTCCTGCCATGATAAACCGTGCTGAGGAATACAGCTGGATGATAATCATGGTTGCCATTTTTAGACACGCTACAGCTCGTGGGATAGCAAAGCAATATCGCTCGGTGGATCCCTCCACCAGTCTGTGAATCTAATACTCTTGCTCAGAGTGAAATATCAGGTTGACTATTGGATGGACTGCCACAAAATTTGACACAGATATTCGAGGACTCCAGAGCAGAAATCCCAATGACTTTGGTGATCCGTGCGCTTTTCATGTAATACTATAAATAGGTCAACTTCTCCACTTGGAAAGTATTTGAAAGGCAGATTTCTGTAAAGAATATTGTGACATATTCACTGACCAACCTAAACTTAAACTGGGCTCAGTGTGTATGATGTACTATTTAGTATTATTTCCTTTTTTCTGTCGTATATACACTGTTGGAATGCTAGGTTCTCATATTTAGCAGAGCCAGAGTTAAAAAATAATAAGCTCAGGCATGTGCAAGCAATCCACATAAGCTCTTTTCACAGTAGTCTTTTCGCATATAATTGCTAAGTAAACACAGGTATTACTAATTAATCAGTAACATTAATTATGGCTCTGTTTCTTTAAGACAGGAAACAGCTGTGAAACACTAAATAGAATGGGGCCATTTTTTAAAAAATCAACCTGGGCTACAATGCTTAAAATTGCTGCTTAGAAAAGGGCCTTTGAACTAAAAACTAAGGCTTTTACAGTACAGAAGCCCCAGCCACCTGCTGTTCAAACCTTTTGTTTATAAGGGACAGCCAATCATAAGAAAGCTGGCTTAAAGGGAGGGGGAAAGGTAGTGAAAGAGATTGTTTCATAGATGATGAACTGAGTGGTTGCGCCTCCCAGGACCCAAATAAGATAAATAAGGATTATTTTGAAGTGTGAATCATTTAAATCTACTTTATTAGAGTTCAAGAATAATGAAAGAAAAAAATCCTGTCTTGGGCATAATAGGTTGCCTCTAAAGCTGCCTCTTCTCACTCTAATGAAGACATTCAGTGTGTCAAAACATTACTTCTCTCTCTATTAAATGCTTAATTTATAACCCCAACCTCTATTCCTCCTACAGACTATATTGTTTTTCAGCCAGTTAATTGCTTGTTTCATGTTGAATCATTTCCCTATTAATTATAGCATGTATCAGTCTGACCCTGCTCTGAGGTCGGTCTTCTATGCAGCTCACTGATCCTTGATGGTTGAGAAATTGCTGAAAAAAACCCCGATGACTGTGTTTTTTCAACATTAAAAACACAGCTCTCTGAAAACATGTCAGGTGTGATCGTCTATCTCACTGTAATGTGTTCCACTTTTCTGGGAATTTTTCAGACTGTAGTAATCTTTGTCTATGCAACAGAAAATTAAAAAGTAAAAAGCTGTTTAGAAGAAATAGTGAAAATTTCCAAGATCAAATGTGGCTTATTTATTCAGAACACATCTCTTAAGAATTTATTTTTCCTTTTGATATTGCAGGATAGTCAACTTAAAACACACACAGAGAATCTAGTAACACCAGTGCAAACAGAAAACCTTTGACAGGAGAGATTATTAAAACTTATACTGGCGGTTTTTTGACACCAACATTGACAGAAGCAAGATCACTTTCTTCCAAGCAGACTGAGCAAGCTGTGTTTTTTCCCCTTCTGCAGACACATGCAAGAAATGAAAGGTATGTAGGTCAGTAGTTAAGGCATCTAAGTAGTGCCCCCAAACAAGCAGGGAGTAATGTAATGTAAGACGATTATGTTTCAGTTCAAGTGGAAATCAGAGGACCTGTACTGAACCAGCAGAGATACAGACAGTCAGCAGACTGTGTGCGTGTGTATGTGTGTTGTGGTGGTGGTGGTGGGGCCTTCGGATGAAAGATTAGACTAAAACAGACGACAAGGGGAAATTTGGAGTACAGTGTAAGGAAAATCATGAAAAACAAGGGTGAGAAATGGCAGAGACAAAGACAGAGAGAGTGATAAAAGAGTGGATAGCTCATTCAAGACTTCTGTAGAGAGAATCTGTAATGATGGAAGAGGTCAATTAAAAGACACAGTTGTGGTCCTTTTCACACACACTCCTAGCTGGCTCTGCATGTCTGCATCTCTCTTCTCACACACGCAGCCATCTTTGCTGTTTTATGCATTGTTATTCTGCACATAAAAATGTTGGGTGTGTTTGATTGAAAGTGCATTTAAATTTTATGATCCATGCAAAGATGAGTGAGAGTAAGATGTTCAAGGAAGAGATGGAGTCTGTAGAAACTTTGTCCGTATTAATGATGTTTCTAAACTCCAATATCCAGCACCATCTTCCCTGTTTTTTTTAGGAATTTCTGACTCCGTCGCAACAGCCACCATCCACACAGATTAACTCTACACTATTTAAACACTATTAGTTGATTGCTTGCGCTTATTTTGACCTGTTATTATAAAGTGTTTGAAGATAATATATCATAAACAATTCCATGAATCGTCTACCTTATGTTATCATGGCATGACCAAAATTATTGCAACTTTGTGCAATGAACTTGCGATTTTGTTGCCATCTTCAAAGGCAGGGACCAGATCTGTGATGATAAACTAGAAATGAAAAGACTGACTGATAACAATGTGTTGGCAGTTTGTCTGTGCTTATAAATTAGACACCAGTAATGTGCAAACCTGTCGAGAACGACTGCAATCACTGGTCAACCACCAACTTTTACTAGTCGCAAAGAGGCTGCCACACTAATTTTACTCTAATGTGACTGATCCATTAAGTATGTAGTGATTTTGAAATTTGTTGACCAACATCATACTACTTTTTTATTATTATTATTTTGCTTTAATTGCTTATTGGGCAGCTTACTCACGGAAATTCCTGCATCTTTGCTGCCTGGATCCTTGATTAACATATATTATGGGGCTGGCTAATCACCCCGAAACACTTGTTTGTTGGCTTTTTGTTTGTTTTGGCAGATCACCACCGTTTCTTTGTGTTTCTGCAAAAGACCCCGGAGAGCACACTTGTCTACTGTAACATTTGCAATATTTAATGCATTCTCTGGTTCCAGCCTCTCCATTGTGTGAATTTACTTCTTTCTTTTTGTTTTTATATCTGGTTGGTTAGGTAAAACAAGACCTTTAGATTAGATTTTATATTAGAAACTGTGATGGGATTTTTTTTCCTTTTTAAATGATTTATCATCTTGGTTGACTAAAAATTATTTGCATAAACATTAGCTATTAGGTCAATGAATCAGTGCAGTGATGCTTGATGCTCCAGTTTTGGGGACCTGATGTTGAACATTCTGACTCAGTGTCACACTGATGAGATGTACATAGGTACAACATAAATATCAGATAGTCATTATTTAGTTTATATGAACTATAGAAAATGAAAATAGCTGAGGTGAAAAGGGCCTGTAGTTTTTTATTAACACAAAATCTCTGACAGTATTGATTTCCAACCCAGTGGAATGCTATAATATCATTAAGACCGCCAACTCTATTGTCAGCTTTAAAAACAATGCATTTCATAATTCAGTTTGGTTTTTATATGATATTTTATTGCTGGGATACTTTACTTGTAACCCACCAAGGGACTACAGATGCAAATTAGGTCTAAGCTAACTCTGGTACAATGCATCAAATGGGAACATTTATGTTAATATTGAACATGTTCCCTTTTCAATTAAAAATTATATGGAAATGATCTTACCCCTAAACAAAGATCTGTGCTTGGCCAAAAGATATTACCCTGCTGTTTATGTTGGGATATTACAGTTTGGGATACTTTTGATTAAAATGTGTCTCTGCCTCACCTCACACTACCAAGCTGTGTGCCTGACTTTGTTTCTCAACCCATCATTAATCCACAAAATAATATGTATATCCTGGCTTCGATCTCCTCTACTTAACACCTTGCTTTTGTTATAAAAATAGCATGTTTTCTGTTTTGCTCAGTTGCTTCATTTTTTGTGGCATAAAAAATAAGATGGAAAATGAAGTACAGGTTACTGCCCAGCTCAAATTTGCAATATGAGTAAGTTAAATTTAACTTGTAAAATTGTAACTGGGACACTGTTAAATGTTAATGGAAATGATCTTAACATAACAGCGTGTACAATATCATCACTAGATGTCAGTAGATTGCAGACTGCGGTCATCTGAGTTCTGTTTTCTTACCCTTCCTAATTCAAGTGTATAATCCTAGTTATGGTGGCTACTGTAGGGCAAATAACACTGGTTACTGTTCATCTGTGGTGAGTGTAGGCTATAAGTCTGCTGTTCACCTCAGCTGGTGTCTATATATATTTACTCTGAAGCAGGCTGTAAAACTTTGTGAAGAAAAACTGATACAAGTCGATGAGTCAGTTAAGTTCACTTCTGCCTATGACAACAATACTGAAGTGAGTTGTTGAGGATCTGAACTTTTCTCTTGGTAAGTGATTTTAAGGACACTTGTAGAAAAAAACATGCAGTGGTACTGAATATACAAATAGTAAAATAATACTATTTTACCTCAGACACACAGCGAGACGCTGCTCGAGTCAGTCCGCTCTCTGAAATTATTTTTCTGCCTCCTCGGGTGTTGTCCCAACTCTGCCAACAAGAGCTTAACCTGCCCCACTGACATCCTGAAATATGTACGAAAGTGGCCATGATACAGCTTCAACTCCTGTATTAAACCACGAAATTCTCCCTGCTTCCGCCTTCTCATTAGAATTAGATGAACCAAGAATTTCAGTTTCTTCCTTTGCTTGTTTAGAAACATCAGGACCAGCTCATCTTTACTTGATGTTGACTGTATTTTTTTCACAGTGTATTCTTTGTGGACACATTTCCCAGTGCCTGCTCCTGTGTATTTTTAATGGATTAATTCAAAGTTCACGAGAATGCATCAGTTTATTGTACACTTATCAACATATTTTTATATGTAGAATTTTCTTTTTTTATGTATGAAATGACCTCAAAAAATGACTGACTCCACCACTAGGGTTAGGTTCAAGTATAAAAAAGAAAAAGAACATTTTCACAAACAAGGCCCTGAACACGTTCATATTTTTTGAAGATACTAGAACTTTTGTTATTTTGACCTACTCACACAACTTGATGATACTGCCCCCTGTGCATCCAGCCCTATAGCTCCTCTGCCTGTTTTTAGAGAATTTTCTGCAGATGTGACTCAGCACATAGGGCGGCGGCATAATTAGCAGACAAGCTAAAGCAAGCTTATCCCAGTGCTAGGCGGCTAACTCCATGACCTACTTTACAAAGAGGATTTTCCCCACCACTCACTCTGCTGGTGTGTCTGCTCACCGCAGATAACTCTGTGTAACAAATTCATGCACACAAATATAGACAATCACCTACACTCAGTCGCACACAGTCAGCTAAACGCGCACACGAACACATACAGGTACGAACGAGTGCACAACCACGTATAGATGCACTTATGAGTGACAGAGGGAGAAAGACTCACATCAAAAGGGAGCTCACTCATGCATACACATGCACACACACTCTATCAGTAATAAAGCCTGAAAGCCATGTCAAACCCTGAGCTGATGGTATATGATGCTTGTTATTCTGCCCATTGTGTCTTCTTGGCTTTTTGCGAGTGTGTATGTGCGTGTATACACGTGTGTGTGTGTTCATTTTGCTAGTCTTTACGCAAGTCTGAGCACTCAAATCCAACTCAGTTCTATCCCTGGAGAGTGAAAGAGTGCTTTGCGTGAAAGGAATTCCTCTCTTATCTCCTTATTCATGAAAAGCTCATCATGTCTCTTGTTGTTTGCATATTGGGTCCTTTTTTCCTCCCAAACTTGCTCCCGATAAATACCTCCCTCTGCTCCCCTAATATATGCCCACTCTTTCTCTCTCTCTCTCTTTTCTCTCCGTCTCTCCAGAGGATTGTCTCTACCTTTCTTCTCTCAGTGAGGCGCAATCAGCTGTGGAAGTTATTGACCAGCAAGGCGCTTAATGAGGCTGATACAACGAGTGACCAGAGACCTTTAACTTTTTACAAGCACACCTCATTAAAGTTCAAAAGCCAGATATGGGAAAAGAGCGGGGGAAAGAAGGGATTTCTTAAACACAATAAACCTGGGCTATGATATATTATCGTTCCATAAGCTTGTGAAGAAACTGGGAATTGAAATGAAGCAAATGAGAGAGAGGAATATGGAAGATATAGTTCTGAGTAGGAGGAGAAATGCTGAGACAGCCAGGGAGCTCAGAGGAGAAACTGGCTTTAATCTACACATCAAATAGGAGGAGAAAATGAGCACAGAAAGTGCCTTAGCTGCTGTGCGTGTGTGTGCGCGCGCACCTGTGTCTACTCGAACAAACGTGCATATTGGTGGGTGCATACAGGCAAAGGGCTGATTACAATAACAAAGAGCTAGCACTTGGAAGCGATGTAGCAGCGTTTCATTTTAACACAGCCTGGGCCAGATAATTAAGACCAATAAAAATCACACCGCAATCTTTTTTCACCCCAAGCTTTTTTTTTTTTCTTTTAGCCATCCTTTCGCTGTTTGTTTGTTTGTTTTTTTAAATTCTTATTTTTGAGAGGATGACCATCTACTTTGATTTTAATGGAAGTTCTCACTGGGAATGAACAGAATTCAAAAAAGAAGGAGGAATTGCTGAGGGAAAAACATTCCTTTTTTTTTTTTAAACTTTACTCGACGGAACTGGTTTTGCCTTCAAAGCACTACTTATGCTTGACTGCTGATTAAGTTGTTCTGGCTAGAGCTAAGGCTGTAAGACATTTGGGTGGTGATGCAAACCACTCACGGCCCTTTGGTATGTGACCACCTAAGAACTGCTTAGACCTTTGTTACACTGGTGTGCAGGAACACACACATGCACATATACAGGAATCATGTCTCAATTCCACCAAATTACAAGAGCCTGCAGTTTTAATTCAATTAGTGCATGTAGTGCTTTGTTCATTACTCTGTTTTCAAATCACATTAAAAGCTACAAAAGCGACATGAATACAGCCAGGCTCCAGAAATTAGTATTCTAAAAAACATGTACATAACTATGCAAGTGGTCCATTTAACCACTGAATGATATATTTGTGAAGACAGATTCTCAAGCTTGTGGACAGGCTTGTGTAGCTATGAGAGCGACTGCAGAACAAATCCTAAATTTATGACTACCATTGACCCTTAGATCAAATTTTTCCTGGCCTGTGATTGGCTAACCTCTTGCAGGACCTCTGACCTGCTGCCTATGAGGTCACAGCAGCTGCGTCATTTATCAAAAGTGTCCGTCTCTGCTTCCCCCCCATCTTCTCTTATGACTCATTTCATGGTTCCCTGCTGTCTTTTCCCACACTCTTCACCAGCTCTGTGCCTGTTTATGCTTGACAGGAAAAGACTGAGCCTCTCACCCTCAACTAACTTCAACTTAAAGGACTAACACAGATCAGCATACACCAGAAGAAAAAGAGCAAGGGTCCTGAGATAACACACAGTGAGGAGCCACTTCAGAGAAGAAATCTAGATGTTTCAGTTGCTTCAAAAGAAACAGGCATGGTGGGGGGAGGCCGAAGGTTTGTGTTTGTGAATAAGAGCCCTATCTCACCTCTACCAGGTATGAGATGGCTAGAGTGTTAAAATGTGGGGCACACAGAAAGAAGAAAGTGAGAAAACAAAAGGCCACAGTACATGAAAGGAGGGAAATAACAGGTTTCCAACAACAGCAAGGATGACAGACTGCGAGAGACAAGGCACCCAGCAGAGACAAGGCACCCAGCGTACATGTGAAAGCGAAAGGAAAGGAAAGAATGGATGGGCCGAAGGAGGTGTGGAGAGTAACACATGGCTCCTTTGATTGTGGAGGGAAAGAAAAACAAGAGGGCCCAGCTGGTGTGGGGGAGGAAGGAGGAGGTACAGATAGGAGAGGTATAGGGTGGGACAGGAAAAGAAGAAAGATGCAGCTTTATTCCCCTCAACTCAGGCGTTTTTCGTCTCCCTGGTGTGAGTGGGTCTGGGTGTGATTCACTCATTGTTGTGAGGCTCCTTTGCAAGAATGAGTGTGTGTATGTGTGTTTGTGTGTGTGTGTTAAGTCACTCACAGCTGTCCTCCTCCTCAGTGATAGCGCTGACAACATAGCAGGCGTACACGAAGCCAAGGAGCTGCGAACACACAAGCAAACATAGGAGGTTAGACTCCACAGACTTGCCAGGGTGAAGTTAAGCTGCCGAGTGCTTTCTTTGAAAGACAACGAGACAATAAAGGAGGACAATGTGTTTGTTCTCCGCATCCTTAAGTAACTGGATGATGCAACACTAATCAAAGAACAGTGTGAAAGCCAGAGTAATTTGTTCATCAATTAAATCTTTCTGTGAACAAGAAAATTGAGTAATCATTAAAGACATTTATTGAGCAAAAACAATTTAAAAAGACACCTTACAAATTTGCGCTTCTCAATTTTGTGCTTTACTTCCTTTTTTGTTTACTTAATATGAAGATGTCACCTCATTTTATTGCAACTTGTGTAACCTACATGGAACTATAGTAAAAAAAAAAAAATTTTTTAAAGAACAACAACAAAAAAACAAGTTCTGTACAATTCTAATGAGCTTGGAAGTTAATATTTGGTATGAACACCTTTCTTCTTCTACGCAGCCTGAACTCTTTTAGGCAAACCTTGTAATTTCTTTAAGTAGCCTTCAAGAATACTTGTGCAGCCTTCTCTGGATGTTGGCTTCCTTTTGTCTCGTTCTTTGTCAAGATGATCCCACACTGCTTTAATAATGTTGAGGTCTGCACTCTGATAGTGTTCCATTGTGTACTCAGGTATGCTTCTACTGCACTGCCGGTGTGGCATGCTGAAAAATGAAGCCCATGCCAATCAGACCCTTTCCAGATGGCGTTCCAGTGTGGCTCAAAATCTGAAAGAACTTTTCCGAGTTCATAATCGAGATAAATGTAGCCCCAAACCATGACACACTGCACATAATGCCGAGATATGAAAAGGTTTTATGGTAACAGCTCTAAGGGAATCATAAATATTTGCAAAATGATCTTTTATGCCTGGCAATTTGTGCTATCATTAGCCTAATTGTAGGTTCAACTAAAGAAATTGGAACAAATTATGTGTTTTTGGAACAGGCTGCTAGTAACAAAGTGCCTAAAACTGGTTCTTTGCTAAGCTGTCTGTTTATGTGCAGACACAACACTGATTCATAACTTGAGTTACATGCCTTTTTTAAATGTTTGAATAATTCATAGGTCAGTGTTAAGTGGCTTAACAAAAAAACAACAACATTCCTTTGAAAATGATCAGGTACAATGGCTGGACTGAAAATGACTAAAGAAGCAGCCGGTGTCCAAAGAAAAACTTTGAAAGACCTCCATGAAGTGTATTGCTTTATAGAACTATTCCTCAAGAGCACTTTAATAAAGACAAAGAAGTCTTGCTCCTTGGAAGTAAAGTATAAAGACATGAGCTGTGCCTCAAGCACTGTAAATACCTGCCAAAGCACTTATAAATTCTGTTTTGATAATGTGATAGCCTTGTGGTGAGGAATCCTGAGAGAACTGCCATCTGACTCTACAGTTTCCCTCTGCTCTACAGAGCTTCATAGCGCCTCTCAGCAGTGTGGCTGGGGCTTTACTGTTTTGGATCATTCTTACTGCTGATACCAAATGTTTTCCTGGGGAAGCAGGCAGCTGCTTTAAAACAAACCAAAACAAAAAAAAACAACAACAACCCCTAAAAACTCTGTGCCACCATACCTGCCTGGCATAGAAAGACAAAGTTAGTGTCTGGCTGGCATACACAAAGGAACATTTAGTCAGTAAAAGATACTGCAGTTTCTGCCAGAAAAGTTGTTAAGCCCAGTGGCTGGATTTGGCCCCAGAGTGGGGGATTTAATGTTGCACTCTATAAGCACAGTTCTATTCACCAGCTGCTTCTGGTGAAGAGAAAGAGACAAACACTGGGGAGTTCATTTCCCCTTTCTACCAAGAAACGTAGGATACAGCAGGAGAAAAAACACCAAGTCATGGTTTCCCTGAGTACACATTAAACAATAACTGAAGGGAAAAGGGTGTTTAGTCATAACCTTTCCCTATTTCTTTGTTTTCCATTTTATTTCCACTAACACTGTAACTGAGCTTTTAGATACTTATGAAACACATTAAATAACCCAACAGCTGCAACTTTTGTCACCAGAAAAATGGCCCTATGCTCAACCCTGTCCAGGATTCAACCTTGGCTCATAATACACTGACAGAAAGAAGAGTCCCCTCCCTCAAAATAAAAATACAAAGCCATTATTATGATAGCATTTCTCCATACTGGCTGTATACGAATAAGTGTGTGTGTTCACTCTAACTGTAATTTGCTTTACTTTCGCTGTAGGTTATGGAGTGTGCATAGAGTAGCTGCTCGTGTCCACAAACACACCAGAAAGCAGCAGAGCCAGCACACAGCTGGAGGAACACACGTGTGGGGAAACGCACAGCACTGAGAATGGCCCGTGGCACTGGCAGATGGCTGTCATCAACTCAGAAACATACACAGTGAGTCTCTGCACCCAGCCACCCATCCATCATTTGGCACTCTGCCATGCCAATTAAAACAGCGTCGGGCACACTGCCCTGCTCGCACACTGGGTTCACAAACACAAAACCCGAGGGGGTAATGACTGTGCGTGATGATATCTATTTATGTAAGACTCATTCAACATATAACTTAGCTTGGCTGATGTGATTATAGATGAAACAAAGATAATGTGCTGTTCGTTTCTGTCGTTTGCGTTTTTACTCCATTTTACACACGTACAAAATATGTTGGGCCCTCATTGAAGTTCCAGATGTAGATTAAATGTTTTATTTATGAGTGAAAAGCAGCTGTCACATCTAGTATAAAGGGGAAGGGCTCTGTCTCTGTGTGGGCTAGATAAGATACTCTTCTTTCTGCTTCGCTGTCACTATATTTTTTCTTTCTAATATCTAATTGCTAGTCTCACCCCATCCATTACAGTGGCAGTGAAATGGAGGTGAATTAGCATATGTATAAAGCCAGTGTCAAACACAAGATGGTGTTAACAGCAGGGGGCACACCCCGTTTTTCAATTTTATTGTGTCTCGGTGTGTGTGCCCATGTGTGTTTTGCCTGTAAACGTGTTTGCTCTTATGAGTTAATATATGCATGAGTGCATGTTGATTTAAACTTTATAAAAGGGCCCTGATTTCTGCAGTCTGGGGTTGACTCAAACATAGAATAGTCAAAGCATCAGCGTAGAAGGCCAGAGCAGCAAGCAGGTGCCTGTGTAGCATACACAAGTGAGTCGAATTAAATTGTGCGTCGACATAAAGTGTCTATGTAAGATTTGTTGGATAACTGAGCTGCCAGAAAAGCTTTCATGTGCTGCTTCATTGATTTTGTTGGTGTCTGGACATTCTTTCACGAAAAAAATTTGCCATTTTGATTGAATACCTTTGTTGTTATGATTATGGCAGTGAAGAACAGTGTACGAGTTTATGGTCAATTTAGCGATAGCAGCGAAAATATGGGCAGTAATTTTAAAGCAAAGCTATGTGCGCTGCAGTGCAATTACCCAACACTGCTTTGGCCAATTCAATTCAATTCAATTTTATTTATATAGCGCCAAATCACAACAATAGTTGCCTCAAGGCGCTTAATATTTGTACAGTAGATCGTACAATAATAGATACAGAGAAAACCCAACAATCATATGACCCCCTATGAGCAAGCACTTTGGCGACAGTGGGAAGGAAAAACTCCCTTTTAACAGGAAGAAACCTCCAGCAGAGCCAGGCTCAGGGAGGGGCGGCCATCTGCTGCGACCGGTTGGGGTGAGAGAAGGAAAACAGGATAAAGACATGCTGGGGAAGAGAGACAGAGATTAATAACAGATATGATTCAATGCAGAGAGGTCTATGAACACATAGTGAGTGAGAAAGGTGACTGGAAAAGAAGAACTCAATGCATCATGGGAATCCCCCAGCAGCCTACGTCTATTGCAGCATAACTAAGGGAGGATTCGGGGTCACCTGGTCCAGCCCTAAATATATGCTTTAGCAAAAAGGA
>VVHJ01052245.1:0-12134 GCA_015107715.1 Tylochromis polylepis
AGCACTTGTGTGATTACATTAAGCTTAATTAAAATGATTGGAGATCGTGTGTTTATATAAAACATCATAAAAATATTGAGAAGATTATATGAAATGTCATAAAAGTACTTTAGAAGATTATATGCACTCGTGCTAGAGAGCTTTCCCTTTTTTGATCAATACTCACACCGCCTATCCCATTCTAGCCTAAACAACAGCATTTCAGTAACTCTCTCACACAGAGCTCGTTCCCTGTTATCTACTATTCTGCAGGCAGACTGTGGGGGAGAGTCTCAGCATTCTGCCACTGAAGGACACGCATTCTACTGCCTTTATTATTCAGGGCCGTGTCCACTTAATACTACACTATGTGATTGTATGACATTTGATTAATATAAAATTAATATAAGGCACAGCATTAAAACACTTCAGGTAACTTAATTCTCACAGCTGCTAGCAAGTCGGCTGTGAGCTAAGCTAGCGAAACCCTAAAGACACAGTGAGTGAACACTGTTAATATAAATTAGCAAGTGAATGCACAGAGAGTGCGCAGCGGATGAAGAACGTGAAGATTACTCTATGAAATAAGAAGAAGAATCTATAAGTTTTTAATTAAATTGCTACGCAGATAAGCTATACAAAAACACCACTGTGTGTTCGAACAGGAAGTGATACTCTACAGCAGAGAGAGCGACACCAAGTGACAGCGCCACCCAGAGGATGAAAGCATCCTTCTGGCAGGATGAGTTTGATATTTTTTTCTCATGTACAACTTAGTCTTAATTACTTATTTCAAACAAACAAAAAGCCCATTCTTTGAAACAATGGGTGGTCTCAGAGTGACCACATCAGATTTTTAGAGGCCTACGTCACAACAATATTATAACATGCTAAAAGCATCAGACAATTTGCTTGATTGTCAAAACTATGAAATCCAGCAACATAAATACTTACTAAACCAAATAAACTCCAAACATCCACAACTGCTACAATTCTTTAACACCTGCAGTCGCCAACAGTCTTCTATGGACAGCGACAGAGATTAAGTCCTGTCCAACCTCATCAACTTTATCCAGGGCCTCCACAGGTGTCTGTAGCCCTGCCTCATAGAATGACGGAGCTATCATAACACATCACGGCTCAGAGTGGAAGAGTGGCAGCACCCAGCTAGTCTACTGTACAATATAGGCCCCTGGGCATGAAGATGGGGTGGATCAGATCATTCCCTTGATGCCAGGAATGGCTCTCTCAGGGCATGACAAAATGCTTTGTCTGCATGTGACTCCCACCAGGTTCTTTCTTACAGGGGTCAGGATTTAGAGCGGGAGAATGACCGCATGAATTGAAAGTGGCCAGAGGGAAATTGCAGGAAAAAAAAAAGAAAGGACGTGTGACGTGGCTGTGGTTAAGTTGATTTGTTATGTACTGCGGTCCCTGCTGTTGCCCCTTTCCTGGTGTTGCTCACAAAAGTGTTCTGCCAAAATCCCTCTTGTCGCCCTGGTACCTCAGGCCCTGGTATGATTGACACCCTGTCACATTATCTTATGACAGCACTGGGGAGAGAGAGAGAGTGCTAAGAAGTGATACTGGGACACACACGCGCACAGTTACACATACATGCCGGCACAAATGCATGCATGCACACACAAATACAGTAAACAGAAACACGCCCTAAGGAGCTTCAAGACACACCAGCTGGGTAATGAAAATACATCTCGGCCTTGATGTGTCTGCATGTGTAGATTCTCATGCTCTAGAGGCAGAATTCACCAAGCGCTTGAGAAGGTTCATACAGGGCCACAGATGTTTTGCACATCATGTATCGTGATCCTGAGATGTGCTATTTTAGGCAACGGTGTATGGAAAAATCCACTGATTCCTTTATGAGCATCAGTTTCTATAGCCGGTAGCTTCAGGGTTTTATTTATGTAGTTCGATACCCAAGAGATGATGTTTTGTGGCAATGTAACACCTCTAGCACACGTATCAAGGAATGATAAATCAACAAAGAGGACCAAAATAGATGAAAGTCAAGAAAGAAGAGTTAAATGTTGGTCTTATCTTTGTTCTAAAGTTAATATGATGCGAATCTCAGAAGAAGCTGAATTGGTAACTTTGTGCCTTTATGGAGTAACATGACACAAAGCTTACTCTTTAAAAAGCATGTACCAAGTGTAAGAAGAAAAAAAACAGGACTTTCATTACTGCTGGATTCTGTTGTAGTACAGCACAATTATCAATACAGACAAATTAGTATCAGTTGTAACTTCTGTCTTGATATGTAGTCGTCATGTAAATGAGGGCTTCTCATTATTTTGGGGGACAAGGACCCCTTACAATATTTTCTGAGGTCCACCTCATAATTTTACACATTTAAATGGAGGTTAATTTGATTCAGATTACATTTAGTGACAGCCTTTATAATGGTCATACCTTTCAAGTAACTGTTCTGTTCTCAATAAAACACAACTTCATAAAATAATTAACTGGAGATCTTCTAAATTTAGCTTGTTCTTGCTTAGCATCACTTGATGATGATGCCTGACCTAAAAATATTTCTCCATGCTTACCAGTAAATGCCTGTTATCTAAATATGTACTTTCCAGGAACTTTTGTTCCTAGTAGTAGTTTGCCTGCACTTGTCCTTGGGAGAATTGTTCTAATTTTAGTTTTTGACCTGCCAAAAGTGAGAAATCCAATTCTTCTAATCCTGCTTTATAATATAGCTGAACTATATTCAGGAAATATCCAGTAGATTGTGAACTTTACAGTGTATATATAATTTTCAACTTTTAATCAAATGCTGCACAGTGGACTTTTATGTTCTGACAGGCATCTCACACAAAACTGTTGATTTTTGTTGTTGCAAACAAAACTTTTTTTGGTTCTTAGCGTTTTGTTGTGTATACTTGGGACAGTTTGGGAAGTATGAAACTCTTAGCCACAAAACTTCTTACAGTTCAACCCTCAGACCTAAACTCCTCTGTAGCCTATATATCAAGTGACAACATCCTGCTTACTGATGCTAGTTTTCTCTTTTAACAGACAGCTTTTGTAAGCAGATTTGAACAACTGCCACAGAAAGTGACTTATTTTAACACTTATTTGCCATGAAACCTCACTGCGGGAAACTACACTAAAAATACGATAGGTTTAGGGTTTGGTATTCGTCAGAAGATGTTAAGGACAGGTTGATATTCCCATTTCTTTAAGCAAAACAGACAATAGTAACCCCTTCTGTAAATGGGACTCACAGGGATCCTTTGCCAACAGTGGGCCACAAATGTTCATGGGCATGAACCTTCTGAGGGCCAGGTCAGGTCATGCATGCCGTTAACAGCTGGATAAGGATGATGGATGTCAGACCACAGCACATGTCAAAGTCCAGATATACATCTGACAGCTGGATGACATTGAACTGGAAGTTAAGAAGAAATTATTATCAGTGAATGCTGTTCATAAACCATAGTGATACAGTTCAACCAAGGTTCCATCTTGTGCTCTTTGGTATTATGTTGATGTCGAATTAGTTTAGTTAATTTTGTTCATACACACCTGCAAGGTCAGACCAGTCTTTAGCACAAAATCTGAACATTTATTTCAGGGCATTTCCATCACTTATTAGATAGGTTTAGTGAGCAGGCTAAGGCCAAAATGAAACCCCCGATTAGCATCTGAGGCCCACTTTAAGGGTTGATATTCATCTACCTTCGTCTCCCGCACTAAGAGGTGGAGGCTAATCTCTAAGGGTACCCCGTAACCCCCTATTGCCTGTCTTTCCATTTCCTACACCCCCCTGCTTCCCTCCTTCCCCCTCTGGAGGCCTGCATTAAACATAAAGACTCTTCATGGATGAGTGAGTCAACAAATTACCACAGCCAATAAATGGGAAAAAATGGTCTGCCCCTCTATATACCACCAGTCTTTTATTTTCTCTCTTTGCCTTTCTCTCATCACTAGCCCCCCTTCTTCCGCCCAACCCCTTTACCTTACTGTCCTCCATTAGGTTATTGTCCCAGACTTTTAAATAAACATGATCGTAGCCCGAGCCTCTCCTTATTGCATTTAGTTAGAGCATCCGTCCTCATGCTTGACTGCTTGTGTCCATCAACTCAGGGGAGTCTGACTTGCTGCAAAATCCCAGCTAATACACATGAAACTGCTACAGCTGTTGGTCTAACCTTTGAGTGTCTCCTAAGGAGCACAGTGATATTTGCACTTAATAAAATTATGCCTACCAGGAGAATATGCCGCTGACATTTGCCATTTGTCAAGTTGAGGTGGCGGTGAGGCTTTATGAGTCATTAGTGTTCAGCATACAGCTGAGAGTTGCTTTGCCCACAAAGGTCTATTACTGTACATGGCAGAAATCTTTGTTAAGATCATCAAAAACTGCCATCGGTCTTGGACCTGCATTTTTAAAAATCTTTTACACAATGGTGTAAATCACCGCTTGTTCTAACAGAACTTCTAGTTGTGCCGAGTTATGCTTTAGTTTGTTTGTGTTTTAGTCGTGTTTCGTGCCGTGTTGAAAACAGACCTAAGATGATGAAATCATACATTTAGGAGATAAAATTAGGGGTTAATGAGTCCTTAAGTATTATTTACAAAGGATGAGTGACGGGTATATGGAAGTTGTAATCAGAGTTCCATTCCAATTCATTTCTTCTCTGCAATGTTTATCACAAAACAAGCTAGATTTTTCCAGCGTGGCATTCACAATGTGTTTGGTCGGTACACTAGTGTTAAAAACACTACACAGATATACAGGGGAAGTGACTCATAGGGCATGACTGCTATTAGGAAAGTGTTGAATAGCATTATACAACATGTGTGGTTATCTTCATATCTTCATTTCCTTGTTAAGTTGCTCCTATTCTACTGAAAGTTGTGCGTTGAAGAACATCCTTATTCGGAAACATTTGAAGTTATCATGAACAACAGTAACAATGATGTAGTGGGAATACATCAGAGACATTACAATGTAGATAAAAGACCATAGTGTCTATTTAAAAAAAAAAAAAAAGTCTTCATTACTACATTCTCCCTGGACGCGTTTTATGTTTCCTTCACAAGAGTTAAAAATGATATATTTATATATACACTAGCAAAAACCCGCCCAGTTTTTTTTGCCAGGCATGTGGCTCATGTTTACTTTGCTCATAAGATTTAATGTTATTCTTTTTATCTTCATTTTATTACCGTATATAGCCAGATGGCAAAAATAGCTATTCATAAACACCAAACAAATGAACAATAAATATATATATTCATACATCTTCTTAGCAAGCTACATATTCATTGTATAAAACAAAGTAATCAGCTTCACTGTCTGACGAACACTTATTTATAGACATGCACCACGACACATTCCAGTTACCCTAAAATGCCGCTGCACTAAAAATCATTCAGTAAAATTTATTTACAAATAACAGTGTACATGTACCCATAACGTACACATAATGTCAACAACGTACACGTAACGTGCACAAAATATTACCATTCGTTTTGAAATTCACTATTACACAAAATATATATAATTTGTAAAAGGACAATTTATAGATGTGCGGGACTGTAGATGTAATCAGCTAGTATACATAATTTGTAAGGATTTGAGTTTTATAGAAATATTTCCAAAAGCTATATGCACGTTGACAATCCTGGTACTTTACATGGTAAGTTTCATCCAGTTTGATTAACATGCCTGGGAGGAGTTAGCAAGCAGACATACATAACTTTGAGTATTTGAAGTATGATGTCTTTGAAACATGAACTTTAAATATCCTTTAATAAACAGGCAACGATGTTGAAGATCAGAAAGGACATGTTTAAGCACATTATTAAGTGTTTACTGCTCAAAGACATAAAACTTTATCGGGGTCCCATCAGGCGTAGTGACTGAGAAGTGATCTTTAAGGTCTTTTATACCAAACTACTACATTTTTATGTGCTGTCCTATATAGCACTTTACTTACATGTGCTTTCATTTCCCTAAAAAAATTAAATGATAACACATTTAATGTTACTTTGGGGCATTTTGGTTGATAAATAGTCAATATATTAGGCAAATAAAATTCTATAGATTAATTACAAACATTTGAATACATTTGTTAGACATGGTATCTACACTACACTAAATGTTCCAATTACAGTTTTTTTAAACAATGAGGTGCACTTTTGTTTTGAGGGTTTATGTGTGTAAGTGGTTTTGAACATTGTTTATACAGATTTATTTCTTCTTTTTTTTAAAATTGATGCTGGTTGTTATGTGGTTGGATCACTCTCTGTGAGAAAGACACTTTTTAGATGCTGGCATTTACTTCCACTGCTGGATTATCTTCAAACTCATCCTAATGAATCCCTAGCTAGCTCAGTGCTCAGAGTGCCATTGCACATTATTTTAGCAATCATGTTTTATTCAAAAGCAGCGGAATCACACCGGAAAAAAAAAATGACAAAAGAAAGTATTCTTTGTTGCATGCAGACCAAGATCATGTGGAATATGTCGGCTGATAATGAATCCATATGTGATGTGATGGTTCAAAGAGGAGAGGATCGAAACACATGACACTGGGGGCAGGTAAAAGTCCAAAGTCTGAAGTTTGATGCACACAAAAGGATCAAACACAGGTAGGCAGCCGGCGGTGCAATCAGAACAGACAGGAAGTAAGCAGAAAAGTAAAATTTAAAAAAAAGAAAAAGGCAAACACAGAGATAAGGGACAGGCAGAGGTCATACACAAGGATTGTAAAAACATTAAAACACAGGGAAAACTAACCAGGAAAATGGAAAGTGCAAAAGAAGTGTATACTACAGTGAAATAGTGGAACACATAAAAACAGTGAATTTTAGAATTAAACAGAAAATGCTGAAACTTAAATCATAACATAACTCCCAAATCCACTTGCATGGTTATATTCTATATGAGAATTGCTGTCAATCAAAAGAAAGCGATATTAAAAAGCGACTGGTAATGAGAATATTTACAGAAACGCACACCACACAACAGTAAATGTCACTTTAGAGAGGACTGACTAATGTGTGTTCTTATCATCATTCCATTCATGCCAAACGTATAACATGTTGAGTAATGTCTTGGGTTGCTGCTCTCACTCTTGGGGGGTTTATTGAAAAGTCTCACTGTGTGGTCAGAAAAAGCAGCACAAACACTGATTACATGCAGGCAGCATTCAGGGATGTACTTGAAGAGCAAAGCTACCTACCTACTTCACATCTGAAGAAGTTGAACTGCAGCAAAACTACCGGAGAGAGAAATCTGTTACCGTAAACTAAAAAGCAGTTTGAGCTCTTTGGTAATAAAGCAAAGAGCATTTTAAAGGTCTCCTCCTTCTGGCTTTGCAGTTTTGTTTTTTTTTGCATAATCTTGCTGACAGGAAAACAAACAATCAGCATTTTCACGTATTTCTGCCTCAGATCTCAGCTTTTCTGAGGAAATACAATACTATATAATACTTCCCAGCAAAAGATTTCACTCTACTGAGTTTATTTCAAAAAGGGCCAACACAGGTTATACATAAATCAAAATATGAAATGTACAAAGGATGTCATTTTTGTTCCTGTGTAGCGTGGCCAGCGGTCAGACACCTGCCCTTCATTAACGGCTGAGATATTGTAACGAGCAGGCTTAAAGTTTTTTTTGTAGTACCTAACCCAGGAAATGCCAATAAAAGTCATGTGCTGTAATTTACTGTTCTAGGTTACTGTGTAAACATGAACTGCTAGTGAGCTATGGCATACGGTCAGTTTAAATACGAACACTTTAGAGGAGTAACTGTGTAACGCAGAGTATTCAGCCTACGTGACTGATTTACAGCAGGGTCATGACAGGAAGTAAATTATTACACAGTCAAGTATATGTGATTTCAATTTCAATTCTTTTTGAACCCATTTATAAAGAGAGATACATTTATTTGAATTTATGATATGTGACATGATATCATTATCCCATGATTTAAAGTTTTCGAACAGTAAAAAGTGAGCTAGTCTGAACTCCAAGATGCTTCACCCTCTCCCACCCGGAGACTGTGTTTGTCTGCGCTCCAGTGAGTCTCAATCCCTTGGTCTCCATTACTCCTGCACTGTTTTATGGTAAGTCCAGTCATTCATATACAGCATGCTCAAAGTCAGTAAACGTACAGAACATTCAGCTAATCCCACAATTTTTTTTAAATTTTTTTTTTTGCCGACTCACATCAGCAATAATGAGCTGTGTGGAGACTGAAGAGGCCCGTTTCTGGCAGCGTGAACACTGCTCCAACTTTATCCTCAAGGACTGGGTTAAGCTTAACAAACCATTTGATGGTACACTCACTAACTCAATTCTTTGCTTTCTTTACCATTTCTTGTACAAAAGGCAGAACCTCCTTTGGAAGATACATATAGATTTTATGTAAAATGTTGATGGCTACAACAGTATTTTGCGATAATTGCGTTTGCTCGATGAAAATTAAGTAAGTTGGTTGCATGTGGAGGTAGTGTCTTAGAATGAGGTCCAATCATCTCATTGGGGAGCTGCACCTAAAATCTAACGACATTGAAAAAAAAGAAGCAAAAAATACATATTTATAGTATATTTCCCTATATATATATATATATAGTAAATTAAATAAGCAAATTAAAATGTATATTTACCCTTAAAAACAAACACAAAAAAAACTTGTAGTCAGCCATTTAGGTATTCCCACTTCCTGGCAGGGCCTGTCCCCAGTGTGAAATTAATTGCTGTGAAGTTGTCATGCCAATTTCAAAATGTTATTTTCAGATCAGATCTACACTGTCTCAAAAAATCAGAGCCATGCCAAGCCAAGCAGAAAATAATCTGTAACATCACACAATCCATGAAGGACACTGATTTTCACTTTGATACTGTTTGATGTTGTTTGATTTTGTTTGTTTGGAGCGTGTGTCCATGTACCCGTCTGTTTGTATGTAGGCATGTGCATCTGCATGCCCTGCACATGAGAAAGATTTTTTTAAATTTTTTTTTTTTGAATTCTGAAAAATTGAGTGTGACTGCGGAGCAGCAAAAGGTTACATTTGGAAAACAAACTGTATGACAACAGCGCTCTCTTTTGATATTGCAACTGGGAATCTTCAAATGCAACCACACAAAGAGGAAGCAAAAAGAGAGAGAGAAGAAAAAAAACAAAAACAAAGGAAAGGCAAAATTGAAGTTGTCAGTTTGTACCTGAGTTGTCCCAAACTATCCCATTCTGCAGCCTGGTGGGGGTTTCTGTCAGCTGGCAGCATATCTGTCACTGCCATTCCATTTCTTTTCCTGGGCTTTTATATACTCTATCTCAGGGTCTGGGCTTGCAATGACTGCGCTGAACACAGTAAAATTAAGGGGCATATGACAAATACATTATAAAAGCATTAAAGTCACTGACAGTTCCTAGAGGAAATAATATATGCACTCTTTGGTATTTTAGTAAGAACCTACATATGAATACTTAAAGAGATGTTGTTCTTTTGTGTGAACAATATTCCTGAGCCAGATTTCTTTAGCTCGACCCACTGTAATGTGTAATGTTGCATTGCTATTTGTTTTTCTTTTCCTCTCTTTGAAGACTTTCTCAGGCTGATACAGAACTCCCAGAATCCCTAGAGAGGATACTGGGACAGAAAAACGGGACAAGACATCGATCTTAACAAAGAAATGAAGGAACTGTTTGATTTTACAGTCATATCTTTCTTTTAGGACATCTTGCGATAGACTGTTTCTTTCTGTACAATGACACCTCTTCTGCTAGTACATTGCAAAAGTAATTTCCATGTACTTGGTCTATTTCTGCCTGACTATTTTGCACATTGCAGTCTAAAAGCTTTGCCTCTTTATAATGTCTCAACCATTTTCTGTATTCTTGCTCACAAGTGCCATATGCACAATTTGACATAATAGCAGAGTAAAAACATGAAATTATAATGTAATGTCTCACTGAGGGTTATAGTCACATTTAAAAAAATGCTTTTCCAGTGATCTCAAAGATTGCTTGCTGCAGTGAAATTGAATAGTTTGAGCATAGCACCCCCTGCAGGTAGGAATTATTTCTTGCTAATAATACCTTCAATGCTCAGACTGAAGCAGAGGCTCTCTCATTGTTTCCCTGCAATTACAGGCCTTTCTACTTTGATTGGTGGGTAATTGACTTGGTTTTAGCCTGTATGATTTTCTTTCCGAATTTGCCACTCATATTCTAATCTTGGCTCCAGATCAGACAAAGCCTCTCTCCTAGTAATTAAAGACGGCAAAGCCAGGTGTAGGACTGGGGAACTAGGGAACCATAGCCGGATGAATGGGACTGATTAGGTGTTTAGTGAAAATGAGATTTTCTGGCTCAAAGACAAAGTAAAGCCTCTCACTGTTCAGTGGGGTGGCAATTGACTGCTGTTGATGAGGTACATGAGGTAAAAGCCTGAAAATGACTTTGTGCATTCATCATATTTGGAGCAGAGGAGTCGCGGCGTCAAAGTCGGAGTGTAAATCTAAGAGACATACCTCAAGCGTTTTTAATTTGAAGCGTTTTTGATGAAATGGAAGATCTTTATTTTAATTGGGGAGAAATCAGACTCTCGAATCAGCTGGGAAAAGTAAAAAGAATCAAGGAAAAAATGGTAGCTTGAAAATTTGTGTGGGAAGGTGAGACATAACTTGACTTTGGGTTACAGCAGAGTCAGTATATTCTTTTACATGAATAATATAACATCAAAGACAACTTCTTTCATAAGGTAAGCTTCTCATCCTGCAGTTACACCAGTGGCGATGGATGAACTCAACAAATCATATTTCAGTTCTACGGTAAGTGAACAACAGCTGTGATCAGGTCAAGGTCAGCATACTTTGAGGGGTGGATAGACGCCAAGTGACTGAATAAAAAAAAGAAAAAAAAGTTGTTGTTTTTTTTTCCTTCATTGAGACTGGATTGGATTTTAATCAACACATTATGCCAGTTGTTAATTGCTTTCGCCGCCTGCTGCTAAAATAATTTGCTACTTTTTTATTGTAGTAGTAGCCATCTGTTTCAAAACACAAGGACAGGATCAGGCTTAGACCTGGGGTGGATGTTGACATGAGATACAGGCGGCTAATTTGCACTGCCACCACCTTATTTATGAGGGCAAGAATGTGTCGAATGGAGGAAATTGTCACGATGAGAGCCCAAAATGAAGAGCCAGCATCAATGAAATTATACAAATTGACTGCGTTTATAAAATATATACATATCTACAGTCCTCTATCCATAACATTGCTGAAAACTGCACTCAGACGCTTTCACTAATGCCTAAAAGGGACAACAGCCACGAGGAGCTCAGTGAGAGAAAGCTTTTACTGAAGGCTTGACCTCATATTTATTCTCATCAATCTTACAGTTGAGGCTCAAGTCACTGGTTTTGTGGACGGCTCTTCTCTCTGATACGGTCTCACCTCTTTGCTCAGCGTATGGCATCTTTGGCATTTTTTCCTTTTGCGTGTTTCTCTTAAATGCAGATGACAGTTTCCTCAGGTGCACTCCACTTCAAATTGGGTGAAGCTTTCCTTCACTTGTCTGGTGTTTCCAACTCAGCATCGGAGAAGTAATGAGGTAAAAACCAGTAGCTGGACAGTAGCTGTAGTAGCTCACCTCATTTCTGGTTAATATTCATAACTGTACCTGTGTGAGGTGGGGATTATGACAAGTATGTTAAAAATGTTATCTTAATTCCAAAGTTTCCTCCTTTAGAACCAGTTTTTAATTATTTCATGAAGCATCATCAACAATTTTACCATGTTGTACAGTATGCATGTGTCTGTTTTATTGACTGTCATGCATGCAGTATTTACATCTTTGTGCGTGTGTGTGTATATATAATACTCAAAAACCGTAGTACAGACAGAGAAGGCATTTTCTTAGTCTATGTGTTGCCAGTGCCAGGGTTTGAATGCGACTTCGCTACAGGAGGGAACCAAGCTATCAAAGCCATCATGTACTTTAATTACAGGTAATCTCAACTCACAGACACTCGTCCACTCCCTCAGCTCTTAAGAACTTCCTCCTCAATTACCAAAGTGCCTCAATTAGGCCCTAAATAAGCAGTGGACACGTGCAAGGGAGAGGTGGGCAAATTACAACAGAGAGGGTAAAAACAACAGGCCC
>VVHJ01052245.1:12176-32326 GCA_015107715.1 Tylochromis polylepis
AACAAGGAGGGGGAAAAATAAAAAAAAAAAAAAAAGTGGAAAAAAAAAAAACCTTTGATGAACTAGCTCTCAGCTAAGTGGAGCTCAAGAGGTGATGGTTGAAGAGAAGAAAGAGTGAGAAAGGATAAAGACAGTTGATTGGCAAGAAGGTTGATGTCACACTGTTTCCCTACAGGACCATATGCCGGGGAGAGCACTCAGTCACTGAGCGAGTGGAATGTGTGAGTAAGTCATGCTTTCTATAGAGCAAGTAGGCGTCCCACAGGCAGCTGATTCTCTGCACTCTCGCTCTCTCTGCTTTCCCTTGCATTCATTATCCTGCCAACCCCATACACACTCCATCAACTGTGAAACTTACTGGGCTTTTGAATGGACAAATGAAGACTCAGTCTCTTTTAATAGGCTAATTCTGTGTCTAACAAGGACCTTTGTTAAGGGAAAATACTTTAGTATGAATTTGAGAGCATTAGCCAATTAACTCCAGTATGACCCAGAGTGATTATACGTCATCAAAGGAACACAAGAAATAAATTAGAGGCTTATACACTCACATCTGTTTATCTGTTTGTTTGTGCGAGTGGCAGAGTTCCCTGTGCTCACAGTGGACTGGCTACATTTCATGTTGTGGACACATACTGACCTGGATGGTTGGCTAGAAACTGAGCTCATCTAGATCCACAGCAAGCTGCTCATAGCAGATGACAGGGCTGTCATCATCGGTCATCGCTGCGAAACGGAGAAAGTGCTGAGCACCAGGATAAGCAGTAACTCAACAGGGGTGCTATGCAAAGGAGGAAGGGAGAAGGAGAGGAAGGAGTGAATAATGTATTCACTTCCTCCTGTCAACCTAGCTGTAGAATTCACCAGACTGATCAAAGTTACACAGTATGGCTCATTAGGGCAGCTTCTGTCCAGGAGAGGGCAGTGTAATCCAGAGACAGTGTTGAGACCATTTTCTTTGAGCAGATCCATATGAGGAGAATCATTAAACAGCATCTGTTCAGTCAATTACCCTCATTGCTAGTCTAATCATATGTTAGATAGAAGGCTAATTAATTTTCCTATAAAGTGAACTCGTCTGGAATTAAAAACAAGTCATGGGGGTGGGGGGGACATGCTGTCCTGATAATTAAATGTTCAGTACAATAAAAAATTCAACATTTAAAAAAAGGATCTTTTAAAAGATCACGTTTCCAATTTATTTGGATGCATTTTTTTTAAAACATGAAAATTTTGAGAGGTTGAAATTTTAAATACTTTTTAGCATCATACTGTACAGCTTAAGTTGTTCGGCGATTCCACTGAAGACATCAGTGACCAATTCTAAAATGGCAATGGCAGTGAGTGCAAATGCCAGAAATGACAGCATTTTCTTGTCCTTGAATAAAACTGTTATATATTTTAGTCGCTGGGCTCAGGAGGCTACCCCAGCTGACACTGGCGAGACACAGGGTACATTCGTGACAGGTCGCCAGGTCATCACAGGGGCAAAACATTCACACCTATGGCCAGTTCTCCAAATTAACTTAAAACACACATCTTTGGACTGTGAATGGAAGCCACCACCATATAGCTCCTATCTGCCCACAGATTCCCTAGTTTCTGTCTGTGACCAGCATATTTCATTACAAGGGCCTTGATTTTTTTTATCAAAACACCATGCATCATAGACACCTAACTGTTTAAAAAAAATGTAAATAAAAGCTAAAAAAAAATTACATTTTTATGCGTTTCCAAATTTTGTAGTGGAAATTTACATGGTTCATGCTGTTTCTCAACCCATAATCAAACTTGCTAAGAACAGAGATAAATGATATTCACTAGACAGCGAGGACTGGTTACATTAAGAACTGTATTAACTATAAATCTTTAAGTCGCCTTGGACAAAAGTATTGTGTAAAAGTATGCAATCGAATGTAAAGGAAAGTAAAACACTCTGCTCTGTCTTTTACCTCATAAATGCCCAACAAGTTTGGGCCTTTAATAGAAGAACTGAATACTTGATAAAGCTAAGAATTTATAATAATTTACAAAATAGTTAACGTTTTAATGCCACACAAATACAGATAGATGTATTAATTACATTCACAGTCATCAATCTAAAAGTTTCATTTATGTAGCTTGTTCCACCAACAAGAACAAGAGGTCTGGTTTAAGTATAAAGTGACTATGAGGAAATCAACATTTATATGAGTAATACTGAAAACCACCAGAGACGTCATTGGAAAACACTGACTAAAACAGAAGAACAGAGACAAAGCATCAACATGAAAGGATGTCAGAAACTGGAGCTGCAACAGCACAATGGCCAGTGTCAAATATTGACACGAAACAGTAGAAAACACATACAGCAGCAGCTTCTTGGTTTGTATTACACGCCATGGCCTCGGTCATTGAATAATCTTTAACACCATATGTGCCTGCATAGAAAAAAGTCCTCATTATAAATGAGTGGAAAATGTGGAAAAAACAGTCATTCCAATGCCAAACCTAAAGAAATTCTGTCTGCTGGATTGATGGCTCAGCGACAGCCTCCACACACAGCCCGCTAAGCTTTCCGATAAAAAAAAAGAAAAGAGCTAAACATTTTTGTTTCCATTGGTCAGGTTACAGCAAGAGAAAATGAAACAACTCGAGTCAACCAGCAAGATTCCAAGCTCATCTATAAAACACGACAGGACGCGGCGCAGCTCATCTCTAAATGTCAATGAGGTCGTCGCCACTCTCGTCACTCTCGACCGTCAGCTGACGGGTCCACCACTTCTTCACCTCTGACCCTGAAGAAGCCTCGTCGTTGACAGGGTTCATCTTGCAAACAATAGACTTGACACTCGTGCGACCTGAGACAGAAAGACAAAGAAATTCACACCAGTCTTGTGATGTCTGCATGTAATTTATGATGTTATATTACCAATTCCACCACAAATGGACATTCACTGCGTGCCACTGTAAGTAAGAGTGTGTCAAGATGAGGTGATGACTTTTTTATAACATCAAGGCTCATAATCCGACTGCCTGGATTTTCCCACGGCAGAGAGAAACTTGAGGGAAAACTTTGTTCCAGCCTTTGTTCACTTTTACAGAATGCCCTCTAAAGAAATGTTGCCTCTTGCAGTACGTAGACAGCACAATACAGCAGACACACCTGCAGGCAGCCGCCACTGTCCCAGCTTCCTCTGTGGTCTCCCCAGGTCTGAGGAGTCCTGCCTGTACCCTCCTCTGTCTGACAACGTGGGGCTCCGAAGCTGCTGGAGGCCACTCATCTAAACAAAGAGGAGATATCCTTTGTTTCACCAATGCAAGTGCACACCCGCAGATTATGTGATGTGCTTGCCATAAATCACGCTGTGAGCATGTGTTGGCTGTGTATGCAGTGGTGGTATAGATGCGGGGCTTTACCTCAGGCTGTGAGGGGTTGTCTGGGTTGTTAGCATTGTGGTCTTCGCTTGGCACTGTGGTCTCTATGCTGGGAGGGTTGAGGAAGCGGTTCAGCTCCTGCTGCTGGCTCTCTCTCAGGCTGTGAATGATGCTACACGACTGCTGCTGCTTCTGTGAGTGCATGCATACATTTGTGGTCAGTGTCATGCATGTTTACAATACTGCGGACACTGCAGGGGAAAAAACAAAGCGTGGCTATGTGTTTTGTGTTAAGACACTAACCGCCCGGATGCGTTTGAGACATTTCTTGAGCCACATGCGTATGGTCTGTTTGGCAACCTCTTCCTCAATGGTGTACTCCAGCTGTTCCCTTGCCAACAGCTCCTCCAGCTGGAGAGACTTTCTTATGTCCACTGAGCGATATGACAACATGCTGCACGATTACACATACACAAACGACAAACCACACCAATCCTTAATTAATGCTTCAGAGAGAAGGGAGAGTGTCCCATAAAAAGACCTCATAACTATCATTTATAATAATCAATATTCATTAAATATTAATTAACACTTAGGGAACAAAACTTGGTTACTGCAAACTAGTCAGTGGATTCAAAGCAGTGGTAGAAAACGTGTGTGGATTTGAACACGTTTATATATGACCCCCAAACTCCTCTTATGATCTCTGCTTTAGTCTCAGTTTAATCTCAATAGGCTCAGAATAACTGGACTCTAATTTCTTACATTGTGGGCACATGCAAAGTACAAGCACCAACAGACAGGTAAGTGCCTGTAAAGTGCTTGTATTTATAAAGTGCCACTGACCACTCAAGCAGCTTCTAACTGCATGTAACACTTACTATATAAAGTTTACAATATGATACGCATCACGCAATAAAACATTGAACAAATGCTTCTTGACATTGTGACACCGTGAAATTTACTAAAGAAAAAAACAACTGCTTTACTATCCCAGGCCACTAACAATGCAAGGTATATATTTCAGGGTTAATTCTCTGCATCTATGTGTGATCTCAGTCACCTGAGCACATCGTGGAAGGTTACATCTCCTCCGCTGTGAAGTCGCTCCATCTCATAGCACATGTGTTTAAACAGCAACTTGTCTTTGTCCAGGTCCACCTCCAGCCTGCCTCTGAGCAGACGAAGCAGAAACTTCACCCTGGATGTGGGGATTACACCCTGGAGAGAGGCAGTCGCACAGTTTCACAGGGTAAATTAAGAAATTATGACATGAACTTAAAAAGCCTGAAATCCTGGGATTTAGGTGTATTTCAAAAGCTGTAAGATATCAACTGCATTTTGATTTTTTTTTACTCAATGAAGTAACTAAGATTGTTACTAAAGTTCTTCAACAACCTTAAGTAAATCATATTTTATGAACCTTTGATTTTCAGGACACACATCCTTCACAGCAAACTCGAAGGAACTATGAAGGTCCCAAACAGAAAGTGACCTGATATCTCAGCAACACAACACCAAACTGGGACAACATTCTGAGCAAGCATATTTGGCCACTAGTGTGTTCCAATAAGCTGGGGAAAAAAATGCATTTTGCTTCATAACAGTCAATGTGCCACCAACTATGGTTTTATTATGGCCAGAGAAGTTGCCATGGTAACTGTGCCCACTCTCCTCTTGCTAATTTCTCACCTCCCGTTTGTCATCCACCATGTTCCAGATGATCTGAAAGTGCCTCAGGTCATTATAGCTCAGCAGCTGGTCCTCCTCAGTGGAGTAGAACAGAGAGAAGTTCTCCACAATGATGGCTGCAGACACAAAAATAAATATTAATACACATACACACAGATATTCAATAATACCACTACCCATATCTATGAGTTTGCATTGTGACAGCCATCATAAATCTTTATTTGTGTAACACTGAATGCAAGTCACCTGCTGCATTTTAGAGCTTTAGTTCCAAATGTGTGTGCGGCACTACTCTGGGATAAAACTGTACTAACCCTAGTCAAATCATACAATATAACAAGTCACCTAGTTTTTTGACCCCACGTTGAAGGTGAGTCAATAATATGACATTACAAGGTTATAAATAACAAAACAGTGACTGACCTACCTACAAGAAGGTTGAGCATGATGTAGGCTATAATGACATAGAAAGAGCAGAAGTATATAAGTGCTCCAGCATAGTTGCCACAGTCAGTCTCCCAGTAGCGATGTTTATCTGGGGTGCAAAATGGTGGTTGCACCTGGGGAGGGGGAAAAAAATTACATCAACCAACAGATATTAAAACACACATCAAATGTTCTAAGAAACTATGTTAAACATGTTTTCTTATTTATTTATATGGATAATAATGTTAACGGTGTCCACTGGTCCCCCCCCCCCCCTTTTTTTAAGTGATTTAAGAAGAACTGCAACATTGAGATCAGCGGGGTATGCAAAATAATAAAAATATAAAGAAATAACCACAATATTATGCTGTGAGCACTGAAGGCAACAATCAAATCCTGCACTGAAATGGCCCCAGAAACCACTTCACATTTGTCTATGGGGAAGTGCACTGGACCTGCAGCCCATCTTACCATGCAGTCATGCATGATTTTATTCCAATCTTCTCCTGTGACAATACGGAAGAGAACAGTGATAGCCTTGCCTGCTGTGGAGAAGTTGGCATGCCTGCGATTGAAGGAGATAGGCACAATGATACAACTGTATAAAGAACTCCTTTACTGTACCTGCTGCTTACATCCTGTATTGTTTATTGAAAAAAAATAATAATAATAAAGATCGGGAATGTAATGATTACCGGTTTATGTTCTCTCCGTATTTGACGGTTCCGAAGAGAACAACCCCAGCAAATGCATAGCAGAGGAGGAGGAGAAACATCCCCACGATGATGAAGAAGCTCTTGTACATGCTGACGACTACAGTGAGCAGCAGCATCTTTAGGGTCACCTTTAAGATCATACACAAAGGTGAAAAAGCAGAATTTTATTCCTACAGTAGAAAATATATTTGGATAAAATACTTTTTCTTTTTTGTTGACTAATGTACTCACATGTTTCCCACATATTGTGAAGAACCTGAAGACAATCACACATGTGCCCATCATGTAGGTGTACGCATTCTGCAGCAGAAAATTGTACAGTAATTTTAGCTGTACTGAAAAAAAAACAAACAATAATACTGACTGAATTTGAATTTCTTTAACAGATTTTTCTAACCAGTAAGGAAAAGTGTAGAACAATCCAGATGACACCCAGCGATGTGACCAGGAGGTCATACCGATTTCGTCGACTCTGCCAGTAACCAGCGGGGGACATGGCTATCAGCTTCATTGTCACCTATGAAACAACAACAGCAGTAAAGTAAATAAAGCCACTCAGGTACATTACAACCACCCCACCCCTCCCCCAAAAAACAGGCTCACCTCCAGGACAAATATGAAGGTAAAAACTACAGACATAGTGGCAAGGGGAAATGTTACGCCGTCATCACCTACGTTCCACTGAAGAAAAACACGAAAAGGCCAACGTCAGTTCATACATATATAAAACGGAGTTCACACACGATAATTAAAAAGCCAGCTGAGAGTTTAAACTGAATAAAGACAATAAGAAGCACACTCAGGTAACACGGCATCACGTACTGTTAGATGAGGCGTTACCTTGACTGAGAGGAGGACAGACTGCGCCAGTACCAGCACAGCAATGCCCCGTTTGAAGAAGGGATGCTGAGTAATGTCGTACATCTTGGCCCGGAAACCTCCGTTCTCTGTCGAGCACAAGACAAGGCAAAAAATTCAGTAAAACCTGAACAATGATTTTGCAGAATTTTGGCATTTTTTATCATCTGTGATCAATTATAAACGTCTGAAATGGCTCTTGTAGTGAAAAACCCAGGTCATTTAATTTGCGGTAGTATCCCTTACCGTCCAACAGATGGCACTCAGACTGCTCGACTGTTATTACCTGGCCAATGAGACTTTAGTGCAGCATATTTATTCAAGTAGACACACTGCTACCAAGATAAGGGGAAGAACAATGCTGACATGCTTTAGATTTTGTGAATTTGGCAAATTTTATAGACACGCTTAAAATCTGTCTCAGACGGCAGTTTCTGCACTTCTATGAACCAAAAAAATAAGGGACATCGGTGATCAGAATATTCAGAAAACCTTTCTGATCTTATTAAAGCTTGTATTTAAGGCAGAGTACATTCATAGTGTGAATGCAGTGTCTTTGTGACTTTTATTTCCAAACAGAAAGGATCTCTTTCTCCAAGATACATAAGAAAGTTCTACAGTGCTTAAGTACCCCTTCATGATTTATTAGTTTTTTGCATATTTGTAACACTTAAATGTTTCAAATTTTAATGTTACATGAAGATAATCCAAGAACACACTAGAAGTAGTTTTTATTGAGGAAAAATGTTATTCAACCTGGTCCTATGTGAAAATGTGGTTGTGTCACGCTTGGCAGAAAGAACTGTTATCAAGTATCTGGAATAACTGGCAATGAGTCTTTCACATCACTGTGGAGGAACTTTGGGCAACTCCTCTTTGTTTAATTCAGACACATTGGCGGGTTCTTGAGCATCTCAATCAGATTTAAATCTGATCTTTGATCGGGTCACTCCAAAACCTTCATTTTGTTTTTTCTTTTTTGAGTCATTAAGAGATGGACTTGGTGGTGTTTTTCAGATCATCGTCCTGCTGCATAACCCAAAGTGTGCTTGAACTTCAGGGTATGAACTGATGGCCGAACATTCTCCTACAGGATTTTCTGGTAGAGCAAAATTCATGATTTCATCAATTACAGCATTCTGAAGCAGCAAGGAAGCCCCAGGCCATTACACTACCACCACCATGTTTCACTGTTAATTTGACACCAGACGTAATGGGACTCAAACCTTCCAGAAAGTCCCACTTTTGTCTTGTCAGTTGACAGACTATTTCCCCAAAAGTCTTGGGGATCATCAAGATGTTTTGTGGTGAATTTGAGATGAGCCTTTGTGTTCTTATCGATCAGCAACAGTTTTCAAGTTGGATTGTTCCATGGAGGCCATTTTGGCCAAGTCTCTTTCTTACTGTTGAAACATGCACTGTGACCTTAAGTGAGCCAAGTGAGGCCTGCAGGTCTTTAGATGCTGTTCTGAGTTATTTTGTGACATCCTGGATGAGTCGTTGATGGGCTCTTGGAGTAATTTAGTAGGCTGTTCAATCCTGGGAACGTTCACCATTGTTCCAAGTTTTCTCCATTTGTGGATAATGGCTCTCACCGTGGTTCACTGGAGTCCCAAAGCCTTAGAAATGGCCTTGTAACTCTTTCCAGACTGATAAACATCAATGCCTTGTTTCTCGGCCATTTCTTTAGTGCAATGACGTGTTGCTTTGTGAGACATACAGTTCTTTTAGCCGACTTCAGCATCATATTTCAGAAATATAATCTTCCAAAATATTATACTGCAAATTCTTTTTACAGTAGTTTCTCATGCCCACTTCCAAGGATAATTTAATATCAAATCAACAAACAAGGGAAATCAAACAATCAAATTTGCGGGTTGTGAATCTATATACTATATGACTGCTGGCCACAAAGAGTTTTTGTAAATACACTGGATGTGACTGTGTGAGCACAGACCAGCTCAGTGTTTTAATGATCCACCGGTAGTGAGTGAGTGAGTGAGTGGTGCCTGCACCGAAGACCTTTGGATGAGGATCAAAGTCAGGTTGATGGTGCTGGAATAAACGGCGGCGATGACCAAAACTTAAGCGATTGATTTTCTGTTAGCTCTCAGCCTCAACTGTACTAACAGGCAATTTCCCACACTGCCTCTGAGGCACTTCTACTGTTCTCATGACTTTAATCACTAAAGGGAGAGCAGCCGCATGATTTTACTTTGTAATAAAGCTGGTAGTTTTCTTCAACTGAGGTAGGAAAATCAGATAAAGTCTGAACAAATATTTCTGCTTGCAGGCGGCAACATTACATGACATGTAATTCAGTGACTGAGAGTTTCAGTGCTGTTGCCGGTCACATATGAATAACACTGTCATACTGAGCCACTTAATGCCATCTTATATGTGCTATTCTGTTTTTTGTTAGTTAGTTTTGTTTTTACTGTAATTCATGAGTCATTTTCATCTCATTTTGATTTGTTGATTATTAAATAATTTAATAAATATTATTATGTGTTAAAATCTGTATTCAAATTTTTTTTACTCTATTGGATTTAATAGAGTAAAATAAATATAAATTATATATTTAATTTCAGATTAGTTTTTACCTCATTAACACATTTGTTTAATCATACTGCATTTTTATTTTATTTAACTAAACCTTTCTACTTATTTATTTGTCAGTGTTTCACTTTTTTAAACATTTTTTTAACTGCTGTAACAAAAGAGTTTCCCAAAACTGTGTTTGGGGGGGGGGGGACATTACTTAAAGTGATAAACTGATTTCCCTGTCATTGAGTGAAATAACTATTTGATCCCCGAAACGTCACTTGTTATGGCAGAGCAGTAAGGCGTTACTTGTAGTTGGTCACCAGGTTTTGCACACAGTCATACACAGGGGGATGGTGCAAAAAAAGTATATTTAAAAAAAAAAGTTCATATTTCTTGGTTCTCTTATTGCTGCCTGCAGCTGTGTTTTGCAAACCATTGGTGAAATGTGTTATGTTATTTTATTATGTATACTCATACCTGGGCGAGGGGGTAGGTGGAGAGGTTGGGCTATTTTCAATCGACTCTTCAGATCCTCCCATCTTCTCTGGTCCACTGTTAGCAGAGCAGTACCCTGTTGAGACGAGACACAATCTTAACTCCTTGAGGTTGCAAGCCTAGAGGCCTACAAGGACTACCACATAAATGCACCATCACCAGTTTTAATATGTCTTTTCCTGTGTGTTGCACTGTTCTATCCGATGCCAGGGAAACACGCCCCACAAAAATCTAAAACAAGATGCATTTTAATTGGCCAACTTGACAAAAGTGAATTCTGTTTAACTAGTGGTCAGAGTGATACAGTAATGCCCCACATACCACATACTATGGTAGCAGGCAATAAAAGGCAGGAAGGTGTATCTATTGTAATGTATTTGCTGTACGGCTCTTACCTTGTTCTCATTGAAGTTTGCGATGACAACACCCACAAACAGAGTGAGCCCAATCATACATCCCAGAAACACAAAGACATGAATGTAGATGCCATGGATCTGCAGACACAAAGAGGTAGAACATGTGTAGAGCAGCTGACACACTGCAAGTATAAAATGAGAAAATTCATTTTCATATGAAAAGTTAAGGATGAGTACCGGTCCAACGCGGTGAATAATGACATCTCGGACCTCCACCCACCCTTTTAGTGAGAGCACTTCAAACAGAGCCAGCATGGCGTTTCCCACATTGTCAAAATTAAAATTTCGTGGATTGGCCCTAGAAGAGGACATAATGTGTACATTAATGACTGGCTGTGCAAAAACAAACACACACGCACAAACAGAAAAACAAGCCTTACCAGACCCGTGGTACCCAGAAACCTGGTTTCTTTTCTCCAGGCTTCAGTTTCAGGTTCAGATTTCTGGAAACACTAACGTTTATTCGGAATATCCCATGACAATCCTCCTGTGACAGGCCACAAGGTTTAACCACAAAACACGCAAAGAAACAACAATCAGAACAATTACTGAAATGGAAGAAAAAGGCTATTTTTGGATTCATGACTTATGAAAATAATATACCAGAAGACTATCACAGTAATGAAGTCTAGTGCATTACACTAGACTGAAATAAAAAGTCCTTACATTTAAGTTTTAAAAAGTCAATAAGAAATACTTTTCTAGATATCGTCAATTATCCTGTTATAAAAACATTAGCACTAGGAACACCTGTTTATAAAATAAAAGGTTTGAGGACTGTTGTTAAGAAAATAGGATAAAAGGAAACACTGGTTTATTGAAGTGACTGGGGAGGCCCCTTCTACTTATTCAGCCCGTAGTTCTCTGCAGGAAGTGTAGAACAGTGTGTCAGTGAGGAGAATGTTTCTTGCTTTACCCGTTTAAGGATACTGGGGTCGTTGCACTTGGCAAGCTTTCCGGCAAACAGTTGAACTCCAAAGCTTGCAAACACCAGCATCAGCGTGAGGAGCAGAATGGAAACCTGCAGAAAAATCAATCAAGAATTTAAGACACAAGTTGAACATAATCCAAGTATGAGAGCAGTGGATGTAGAAACCTCCGTCAGGAAAATCAATGAGACACAGTAAAAATCAATAACTACGGCACATTTCTTGTAGGTATAACATTATAACACGACTATAATGATACTTAGTTTCCAGAAAAGCTGGTACATGGGGTCAGTTTAGAAAAAACTTATGCTCAGTTTGTAATAAAATTGGTTAATATACATAATGGGGTATAAGAAGGAGCCGCTGTGTGTTTGTTACTGTAAACACTAATGCAAGTTAACCCATCACTAAGTCACTGGTCACATGAATTAAAAAAAATTAGAAATTTAGACATTAATGATTTATTAATTATTCATCTTAACAACAAAATGCAAAACATGTTCTTTTAAAAAAAGTACTAAACAGCTTTTCCTGCAGTCCCAGTTAACAGATACAAAACAAAAAAGTACAACAGGGAATACCTCAAACTCTAGAACAGCTAAAACAAGCAAGAATGGGAAAATGTTTTACTTTCTAAATTTCAGTTAAGTTGACGTGCTCTGCTTTAACTATTTTCATTTAGGGGGATTTATTATCTTCAGAGCACTGTGTTGTGTCTTTATTTCCTTTATTGTATTTACTGTGTTTTATACAGCTTCCCATTTGTTTTCTGAAATTTCTGAGCACTGTCACTTTATTTTATAAGCAGTGTGGCAGTCAGGTCATATCAAGTTTAAGGTAAGAAAAGTTCATTTTTATTCAGACAAATATTTGAACTGTTTTTTTTCTGCCATTTAAATACTGTAGTTCTCCTGAAAGAATAGTAAGTCTTGGAAGAGAAGACTGAGTTATATTAATGGACATTCACGTGTCAATGAGGAGTAACAGTAGGTTTTTGTTTTGCTTCCTTCATTAATATAAAACCATTAATCTGCAGCTACTGTAGATAAAATAATCTGTTTGTCTTGTAATCTGGTATATTTAAAAACAAAAACAAAATCACACACACACTCTACCACACACAAGTGGAAAATGCAAACAGGTGCTAACCAGAAAAATCTCCTTGAATCCTTTGAGAACCTCCCGCACCACCTTCCTCATCTGGGGTACCAGCTTGAAGATCCTGAGCGGACGCAGGCAGCGCAGCATCATCAGCAGCTGAGCCCCAGACTCAGGAGGAACGTCAGGAGGTAGCCAGCACAGAAAGATCAGACTCACCTACAGTGAACACAGCAAAGCGAGCACGAATAGCATCCTACTGATTTTACAGCATTGTGGTTCATATTTTGGTTTCCAATAACAACACTGAAACTATCCATTCTTTTTTCATTTCTCTCAGTACTAACATTGGACAAACCTGATCTACTGAACCCAAACCAAAGACTCTCTATCCTCTAAACCTGAATAACATTTAACATATAAATAAAATATTTCTTCTATTAGCCACTTCTATTTCACATCAAAACTGCAACTTTCAAAAAAAGATGATAGCAAGGCACTACAACTGGATATAGTTTTTGATTCATATAGTCACTGAGTAACACTGTAAGTAAGGCAACATTTGCAGCAACAACAAATCTGTGAGGTGGTTGTCAGATGTAAAATTTTCAGGAAAATCATATGAATGTTATATGAAGCTTCTCTTGCGTCTCCTTGAGGCTCCTAAAAGGTCCAAAATACTCCTATAATACTTAATAGCAAACAAAAATGCATAATCTCTTTCCATTTAGTCTATGTAGCCTCACTCAAATAAATGGAAAGACACGATGAAGCAACATTTATATTAGATTTCTCACAAGATAGATAAAGATGTCCATGACGCCTCCAAAGTCTCTGATGACAGCTGTCGGGGTGAAGAACAGACCGTCGGCCATGATCTTCAGGTTGAGCTCAATGCTCATGAAGATCACAAACACATACTCCCCAATCTGAAACAGACGGCATTGATTTAGTGGATTTATGCCTGCACTTGACTGTTCATGAACCATCAATCATCTTTTTAATACCTGAAGTGTGGGGACATGCATAACCCTGGTGAAGGGGGATTCGAACATCATGGAGATGCAGGAGCAGATGGTCACAACAATCATAACCCAGTCCAGATAGGTGACTAAGCCCAGGAGATCACTGCAGGGAAACACATCAATATAGGCACACAAACACAGGAGATTTCACACGAAGAAAAAGTAGGTTTGGTATACAGTAAGTAGGCCAAGAGAGCAATTTGGTTTGCAAACCAGCAAAACACTAGTACAATATAAAAAAAGATAGGTACGGCAAGACAAAGAGAGAACAAGGATGAGTGGGGAAAGGTATCAGAAAGTGAGAGTGAATAAATCTTAGCGTGCGTGTGTGTGTGTGTGTCTGTGTGTACGTGTGAGCAGGCTGATCTGTTTTATAGCAAGATGTCCCCAGGCACCAACGGTATCTGATACAAAGAACTGCTCTGCTTCTCACTTCAGTAATCAGTTTCTCTGCTCGGCTGAATTACTATCAGGCTGCATAATGGGTGAAATATATTTCACAGCTCTTCACTTCACAATTTTCATTCCTTACCACAGTTTGGGAAAGCACAACAGACAAATAATAAGCCACAGAATTAATGAGTATTCCAATGTTGCACAATGAACAGATCGATGGAGAGTCAGGCAATCAATAATTCATCACACTTACTACAGCTGGTGGTATTTGGTGTTCTTCACTGCTCCAGTTATTGGATCAGTTTTTGATCTAGATATAAAGTCATACCAAAAACGAAAAAAATCAAACAAACAAAAAAACAACAACAACAAAAAAATCACAAAAAAACCCCATACATGTGGAAAGAAAAAATAGGATTGAAAATATTTTTATTACTACAGAGGTTCATAAATACACTGTATGTGTGTGTGTCTATTAGTTTAGATTTAAGACCAGTCTTACGCATTGAAGCGAGCTCGAACGATCATCCTGCAGAAGTTCCTGAAACGGTGCTCCCGCCCCACGATGAAAAGAGGCTTATCGAAGTAAGGATGGTTCTCCCTCAGCTCCTCCTCCTGAACCTTTCTGCTCAGCCACACAAGCAAAGACGTGGGCAAAATACGAGTTACTGCATATCAATCATGCCAAAGAATAAATGATAGTTTAGCCATACTTAACTGAGTAACTTTTTTGTGAAGAATTTGATTTGACATAATTATAATATTGTGTGTGAAAACCTTTTCATTTCAGCTTGTTCTTTCTTTTCTTGGATCATCTTGATCTCGCTATCCTCTCTCTGGGCATTACGATAACGCACTGTGCTGGAATGCTGGGGAAAGAGAAAATGGACATATATATGACACTTTTTTTGTTTTTGTTTTTTTACAGAAATTCCCTGTCATCTTCTTACATTTCTCGCATATACCAAGATATATTTTTAAGGACTATAGAATCAGAAGAGCTTTATCTGGCAACAAACAAGGATAGTACAAAGTATGTGTTGGGATGTGACTTTGTACTGACATCCTGGGTGAGAGTCTCCAGCGATTTCCCTCGGCTGATCCTCTGACTAGTAGAACCATGTCGCAGTGATCTGCAGACACAAAAGGCAGACTATTAGATAAAAGGTCTCGACAGTAGAACACAAGTAGGTGTGACTGAACTTGTCTGAGTTTCTGTGTGCGCATCAAAGTGTACGTCAGACCTGCGCTCTTGCCGCACGTGATGCTGGACACTGAGTATGGAGCGTTCTTTGGCTGGCTGGCCTTCAAAGGATCCACTTAGCATACGCTGTGTTGTGCAAGCACTTGGAAATACAGACATAATGCACTTCTTACACAATACAGTTTGTTAATCATAATGCAATATCAATAAAACAATATACTGCCCTGTTTCCTCTTGTTATCAAGTACCAATTTTTTTATTAAAACATGCAGCTGCTCTAAACATAGTCCTTCACCAGAGTCACTAGTTCATGATTCTAGACGGTGGTGTTTATCCAGTGAATGAGGCTACAGTTAATTGAAGTTAATCAGCTTGCAGCGAAGAAGAAGAAACTCACAGGAGAGGAAAATGGCAGATATTACAGACAGTGGTGGAAATAATATCAGAGAAGTAACTGAATTGGCACATTAATAAAAATGTCATATTAAATAATGCTCAATACAGACACTGACAACCACAGTTCCGCCAATAAATACATTTTTGCCTTTTTAAGAACATTTTTCCCTTCTTTAGTTACTCATTCATAACTGTCTTGCAAGTACCTAAGAATCACTGTATTGTGATAGCATATCGTGATATCAATATATCATAAGTTGCACTAGAATTCCCACCCCTAGTGTGAGATCAGCAGTTGGCAATGACAAGATAGTTGGCTCTTGTCCATCTTTCAGTGTAACAAGCTATCTTTGGCTTCTGTCAGTCTGGAACCATAAGAGTACTGTAGTAACCCAGTCTACCATTGTGAAACTGTTTTGAATCATTGCATTAGTCAGTGTGTGTGTGTGTGTGTGTGTGTGTGTGTGTGTGTGTGTGTGAGTGAGACAGAGACTCTGATCATTACTGTCTGTTCTGACTAACAGCAGAGCCATGTACCAGAACAGAGCTAATGACATTGTGGCACCAGCAGTGTGTGTACTTCAATCATTTATGGAGACTCTGAGCGATTGCTTGTTTACTGGCAATAAGTACGCATGTATTCCTGCGTATGCTGGACTGTGCGTGTGTTTGACTATGCTGGTATGCGAGCCTAATTGTGTGCTTGTGTGGAGGATGGCTGGCCAGACAGATCGTGTTATGACTACTGATAAGCTGTCTATCTTTCAGACTGACAGAATATTGGAATGGAAGGGGAGGGGGGACGGATTGGACACGGTGCCGGCAAGCTAATCTGCACTTAGTGCCAGCTCTGCCATGCTGAACAGCAAATTATCCATTTACTTCATCGCAACAGTAAATGAGTCTGAAGTGGGTCTGTGTGTGCGTCTGTGTGTGCCGAATAAAACAAAACAAAACAAAACAAAAAAAAGCAGAGAGAAGCATTAACAATACCAGAGTGCTGCTGTGGCACAGCTACACCTAATATGTACACGCATTATTAGTTTCACCCACACAGAGCCCAGGATGCGTTTTTATGACTATGGACTATGCATTCTAAACACATTTAACTCAAGTCTTCAAGGAAGGTATAAAACTGAAAGTGTATGATGTCCTGACTAAAAAAAACCCCAAAACCATGCAAATAACTGATTGCCTAAAAGCGGGGAGTAGATGGTCAAAAGATGTTTGTATGCGCAGGTTAAATTTAGAACAGAGGCGGCTGAAACGTGAACATGTTACAGAGATGTAAGTTACATTTTAGTTAATTGCAGCATTTTAATAACTTCAGTTCACTGCAATGCACGAGCTGGCGTACGTGTATTAATCAAATTTAGATTAGTTTGTTACAGTTAGAAGGTATAGGCGTTTCTTACCGTAGGATTTTATTGATTGTAGTTTCTTTCTCCAGGAGGTTACGAGCTCGGATGCTAAATATTGACCTTCGAAGCTAAGAGAGCACAGTCAGTTAATTTCTGAGTGCAACTAAAAACAAAAACTCAAAACGAAAAAAACCCTACACAGCTGTAAATATTAGGTACAACGTGGCAATTTACTTCATTTTGGTGTATATTTACAGTCACAGAGACAAAGAAAGACATAGTGTGTAAGCGAGTAGGCAAAGTCTGTAAAAGCACCTTTTGGTCAATATACTTGTTGTCTTCAATTGCTGAGCGTTTGGAGTGGTCACAGGAGGAGGATGAAGCGGAGGGGAGACGCCGGAACAGACAGCTGGTATCCTGTTGCTGACGATCAATGAACTGCTTCATAAAACTCTCCCTAAAGTCCACCACAAACAGCACGCACAGAAACATCATGAATTTTAATGTACGATGTCCCCCTAAAGAAATCCATATTCAGAAGTAGATGATCACAAATTTATAAAGCTTATCTGAGACGCATGATTATCTCAGTGCAAATTCAGCTGCAGTGGAAGCTCTTAGTGCAGCAACCAAGCAGATGGACTGCAGAGGGAGATTTCTTTTGGGTGAAGGACCTGGCCCTGCGGTACTCAGCAACTAAACAATAAACCTAAATTATGAGCCGGACTTTGCGTCAGATATAGTTCAGTTTTACCGCTAAAGGCTGCAGAACATAAAAAGTCATTTTTGCAAATGATGCTGCTTTAAACTAGGAGCAGGAATAAAAACGTTACTCCCTTCTTACTTTCTTTGCATAATGTCTGGAAACTACTGGTGGCATTCAAAAGCTTCACATATTTATGGTCTTTGTTAAAACCCACACTGAGAATTACTACTTGACATAATATTTAATCTCAACTCACTTTAAATGTCTGTGTATCTTTTTAGCTCTGGTGGATATTATTGCTCCCTTTATGACAAAAAATTTCCCAAATTATGCCCAAAGTAAAGTTTCTGTGTTAAGGAGATGTGTGCGTGTGCGTGTTTACCTGATCCTGGGCACAGTGAAATCAGATGGAAGCTTGGAAATCTTCACCATCTGAGGTCTGTTGGGGAACTTTTCAAAGATCCTGAGTCGTAGAGGGAGCTTCTCTTTGGTGTCAGCATTGGCTTCGCTTTGCTTGAGCTAACAGAGGGAGGATGAGAGACAGTTTAGGCACAGAACAGAACTGCAGGGCACTCTTAAAGAATGCAGTCGGCCTTGACAGCATGAAGAATGGAGAAGAGAGGGATTTAAGTTAGATACCAAGGAGAGGGGAGAGGGGTACGGTTCGACTGAGTTAGGGTTGTATGAAGGTTTTTGAGCTTGAGATCTGCAGGTTTCCCTCATTATTCATAAGCACAACGTGTGAGTAATGGCTTTGAGGGTGCGGCTTTATATTTCTGCCAGATGATGGCAGCAACACACTTACCTACAACACTCACAACACATACAGTACAGACATTTAGGATGAGATCCCACTTACTTTTCATAAAAGAAGGGAGAAGGCAACAGAAGATAAAAAAAAGAAAGATTACTCTGGAGTGGTTAATGGAGAAAAGAAACCGTAATGACAGAATAATGTGCATATGTGCGGGCTTAAGCAATGCGGTGCAGACTGGCGAAATCAAAAGATGACAGAGGGAATGACACCAATTATTTCCATTAATTACATATAGGGGGGGGCTGACTGAAATTCTCTTGCAGGTATTCTCTGCATGGGTGCCTGGAGATAATCCCTGATGCATTGCAGATTAGGTCTACAAGGGGAACTGCAGTTTATCATTCAAGGAAGGTAACTGCTGTTAAATATATTGACTGAGCTCTGTGAATATTTCTCTGTCAATCATGGCGTTGTGTGACTGTCTGTCTGCCGATAAAAACGTCTCCGCGTTCTGTTCCGTGTATAGGTATTTCTGTCAGCGGCTGTCTGACTGTGAGCGACCAAATGACTGGAACAGCCTCTCGGATCTGTGGGATAACAGCCAGAGAATGGAGAAACCTGACAAAGGAAGGGATGGAAATCTGCCTATACACTTCCTTTTTTTCTTTTTCTTTTTTTTAGCAGACTAAAATGTTGGAGCTTCTTCTTTACCCTGAGTGGGTGTGTGGCATACTGTGAAGATGGAATTATGCACCAGCGTTCTCTTGCCTAGGCTTTCTGTCTATACTCTGACTCCCAAGATAGACACAGGGCGGAAAGAGAGACAGAGACTAAAAAAAAGGTAAAAGAGACAATCAACAGATGGAAGTAGGCAAAAATAATGACACAAAACTTAATTGATGACTGAAAAAAAAAAGACAAACGGATTTCAAGATGTAAAACAAGTCATTATTTAAAAGAACTGTGATCAGCTGTGTTTGCTGCAGGAGTACAGAATAGGAAAAAATGTTTTGAGCACAATTGTGAGCTTCTTTTCAGTGCTGCAGTTCTATTACCGAAAGTTGAAGAAAATGCTGCAGTCATCTTAAATATTATCTCTATATTTGAAACAAAAAAAACTTACAACAACAACACCACACACACACACACACACACACACACACACACACACCATTAATATGGACCTCCTGGCTCCCAAGGGTACTAATCAATTGGGCCAACTCATTGAGATGTACACCTTCAACAAGGCCCTCTACCCTTATCTGCAACAGTAATGCAACACAGCAAACATTTCCCTCTGTCCTTTACAGAACTTGTTCTTCTCTATCAAACTCAGAGTCTCAGTGTTTCTTTATATAAGATCATCCTTACAAGATCCTTCTTCTCACTTACAAATCCCTTAAAGCCCTGGTCCCTCAGTACCTGTGTGACCTGCTCGGTCCTCAGCCATGGGTCAGATTTCTGTCCCTCACACCAACTACCTTTGGGGACAGAGCCTTCAGTGTGGCAGCTCCCACCCTCTGGAACTTTCTCCCAAATGAGCTTTGCAATGCCCCGTCACTGGAGTCCTTCAAGAAACTTATCAAAACTCATCTCTACAACTAAGCCTTCAACCTCTAGCCTTTTGTTTTTTGTCTATTTATATATTTTTGTTTATTTATACTCTTTTATAAAGCATCCTATTATTAAATTTCATGATCTCAGTTTTAGGTACAGATTCCATTTATTCCTTCCCTCACTGACCTCTAATTTTTTTGTCCTCTTCTAAAAA